>APFE031516465.1:20721-74696 GCA_000404065.3 Pinus taeda | reverse complement strand
GTTGGAGTCCCAGCGACTTAATGACATGGTCTACGTCTACTACAATCTTCGATTGTGGGTGAGGCAACTTGAGAGAACACCTGATGTGGATGCCATCTCATTGGATGGGATTGACAACACTGCTGCATGGAGGGTTGAGGTCGAGAGGCCTCTCATGGAGTCTGTTGATGATTGGTTAGTGCAAGATGTAGTGGAGGGGGAGGAGGAGCAGGAGTAGGAGGAGGAGCAGGTGGAGGAGGAGGAGGAGGAGGAACAGGAGGAGGAGGTGACCACTGCCACCAGTAGAGGACGTGGTCTACTTCCTATAGCTCCTACTTCTAGTTTTTCAGCTTCTAGAGCACATCAGACTCCACTGCCATCTCCACCAGCACAGGCACCAACGTGTATATCTAGAGGGAAAGGGAAAGCTGTGGCATTTTCTCGCAAGAGGGGCAGAGGAAATCAATAGGATTAGACTTTCATTTTATTGTATATGACATTATGACATGATGAGATGCATTATCATATTTTTTGTTGATATTTTGACGCTGAGTTAGGACTCAGGAGTTAGGACTTAATATTCAGGACATGATTCAATGTTATGTGTGATTTTAGCGCTAGAAATGATATTAAACATCTTATATATTAGTTTTTTTTATCATATTTATGTGTCAATGTATTTATTTTATGTTGTAGATGGTTTAGATATTAAAAAAAATGAAAAAAAATGAAAAAAATGAATATTTTTGTATCAAACGTTTTTTTCCTGATTTTTTCCGATTTTTCCCTGATAATTCCGATTTTTTCCCCGCGCCAATTTAATCCTGATAACAATTAATGCAACATTGCATCAGAGCCAAGAGGAGCAGAGGTAGTTAAGCGTTGTATGAAGTTGCTGGTGAATGCTGGTGAAGGCTGTTGCAGTTGTTGAACACTGTTGAAAAAGTTGGAGAAAAGTTGTTGAAACACCAATTTTTCCATTGCTGAAACACCAACCTTTTCCGCGACAAACACTGTTGAAAAAGTTGGAGAAAATTTGCTGAAACACCAATTTCTCCATTGCTGAAACACCAACTTTTTCCGCGACGACATTATATTTTTAGCACATCAATCGAAGGTAAACATGAGGAAGCTAAAGCGAATGGAGGAGGGAAGCCAGAAGGTCGAGCGAGTGTTGAGGAAGCTGAAGCTCAAGCAAGTGAGGAGGAAGCCAAAGAGCCATTAAGTAAGCGGAAACGAATGGACAAAGGCATGAGAATGTATAAAACAGTAAAAACAGAGAACTGTTGTTGCTGTTCGTGTGGTGAAGAACCAGAGTGTGAGGTAGTAGAAGCAGCAGAGGGTGTAGAGGCAGTAGAAGCAACAGAGGCAAGAGAGCATGAGTAAGACAATCTCAGCTGAATAGAGTGCAACAACATACCTGTTTATACCAAGGTTGGGTTGGAGCCCAAGAGGTTGGAGCCTCAGAACTTAACTAGACTGAAGTCATTGGGGGTAGGTGCTCCTAAGTGCAGAACCACTGCAAAACAGAGTTGGTGCTCTGGAGGTTGGAGCCTCACTGAAGTCCAAGTTGGAGCTTGGCAACTATTCACAATCAGATTTATACTTATATTGTATTTATTTCATTGCACTGTCTTGAGCTTTAATAAAAGCATTAATTTCAGCTGTTGATTTCTGTGTTCTGTGTATACATACACATATCTATATATGTTGTTGGCAATCATTAGAACAATTAAAAAAAAATAATAATAAGAAACATTGATTCACCCCCCTCTCAGTATTTCCAACAATTGGTATCAGAGCAGGCTTCTTCATACTAGCCTAATAGCTTGAAGAAGGATCCGCAGCCATGATGAGAAATCACGAAGCATCAGGAAGACCTCCTTTGTTCGATGGCACTAACTTTGGTTTCTGGAAGAAAAGAATGACCTACTACTTAATGTCCCTTGGACCTGAACTCTGGCATTTTGTTCAAAATGAATACAAAACGACTACCACTCTTCCAACAGGCCAAGACGAGAGGAAAGCCTACATCGCAAATGCAAAGGCCATGAACTCCATCACTAGTGGAATCACTGATTCTGAGTTTACAAAAATCATGCATTGTACATCTGCCAAAGAAATGTGGGAGAAGCTAGTTAGCTTGTACGATGGAGACTGAAAAGTAAAAAAGGCAAAGCTTCAAACTCACTGAAAACAATTTGAAAGTTTGAGGATGGAAGATGAAGAAGACATTGCAGCATACCTCCTCCGAGTAGCTGAAGTGGTAACTTCCCTGAAAGGATTGGACGAAAAAAGTTGAAGAAAGTATCATTGCTCAAAAGGTATTAAGGTCTCTTCCAGACATATTTGACTCCAAAATAAGCGCTATAGAAGAAGCAAAGGATCTAGATACCCTCAAAATGGATGAACTCCATGGAATTCTCACTGCCTATGGAATGAGGAAAGGTGGCCCAAGCTCTAAAGATGCAGCATTCAAGGCCTCAAAGTCAAAGAAGGGGAAAGAAAGGAATGACTGTAGTGATGAGTTAGATGTGGAATCCGAATTAGCTCAATTTGTACGGAAGCTAAAGAGAGGATCTAAGCTTAAAGGCAAGTATCCTCTTATTTGTTTTAAATGTGGTAAAATAGGTCATTATGCAGCAAAATGTCCTCATAAACATGACAGTGATGATGAAGGAAATTCTAAAAGAATGGCACATAAAAAGAAAGGGTTCAATAAGAAAAACTTCTTCTCCAAGCAAGATGAGTCTGATGAGGATGAGTTTATGGTCATCAAAAAGAAATCAGATGAGGAAAGTGATCATGATGAAAGCCAAGAAGCATTATTCATGGCACTCGCAGATGATGATGACTCGGGGCTGGAAGGAAATGTAGATGAACTGTTAATAAGCGTCGTTGAAGAAAATGAGAAAGTACGGAACAAAATCATTTCTCTCAAAGTGTAAAACGAGGAAATAAGGAGAGAAGATCTCTTGGAAGTGAAGCTTAAAGAAAAAGAAGGGACTTGTGAAGAACGCGAGGCCGAAATAGTGTCTCTGAGAAAGGAGTTGGAGCAAATTAAGAAGGGCTGTAAAAGCTCTCAAATACTTGAGACTATTCTGAAAAATCAAAAACCTCAACATGACAAGTCTAGAATAGGTTTCAAAGGAGAATCCTCAAGCACTAATAATAGTGTGAAAAGCTATGCTGATGCACTTTCCTGCAATCCAAAAGATGAAAAAATATGTTATCAAAAGTGCATCCCAGACCCCAAGAATGAAGAGAGAATTACTCCAAAGAAGAATGTGGAGTCGAATCATGGACACTATAGCAAATACAAAACTGTACTCCACCAAGGGCCCATCGCAAATCCGAAGAACGAGGGAGGTGTAATTCCCAGGATGGAAATCGACTCAAATCGTGGTTGCTTCAACAAGTACAAAACCATCTTTCTTGGACACTGCTTTCACTGTAAAAACTTCGGTCATTAAGCCAGACATTGTATGGCTCGCAGAAGTGAAAAGACAAATCTAAAGGACCGAATAATCAACTCATATGCCCCCAAAAGGCAGGGACAAATCAAAACGTTCAATCCATTTGATCCCTTGACCAAATTTGATCTGATTTGCTCTTTCTGCTACAATAATGGGCACTATGAACAAGACTGTCCACTCAAAGGAAGAAAGACGAGTAGCAAGAACCCCAGCATGGACAAATGCGGCCTGGCTCTATATGCTCAAAATAATGAAAATCAGTGGTTTGTAGATAGTGGGTGCTCCAAACACATGACAAGAGACAGAAGGAAGTTTGTCTCACTGAGCAAAAAGGAAGGGAATGTGTCCTTTGGAAGCGGATCAGGCAGAATTGCAGGAAAAAGAACAGTTACTCCGACCAATGGAAAAGGAAAAGCTCAAGATGCTCTGCTAGTTGATGGACTCAAACACAACCTCCTGAGTGTCAGCCAAATCTGTGATCAAGGACATAAGGTTGTTTTCAGCATCAAAGACTATGAAATAAGGAACTCTGCCTCAGGGAAACTTGTGGCAAAAGGGGTGAGAACACTAGACAACATTTACATACTGAACAAGATTCAAGAAAATAAATGCTATGTGAGTCAGACAGATGAGAGTTGGCTGTGGCACAAGCGACTTGGACATACAAGCTTCGAAAATGTGATCAATATCAGCAAGATCAAAGCTGTACGAGACATCCCAAAGCTATTCAAACCAAATCAAGGAGTATGTGGTCCTTGTTAACATGGAAAGCAGACCAGAACTAGCCACAAGACAAAGGAACACTATACATCAAAGCCCTTGGAGATCATCCATGTTGATGTGTGTGGGCCAACTAGAAATCAAGCACTCCAAGGAGAAAGGTACTTTGTGTTATTTGTTGATGATTATACTAGAATGATGTGGATATATTTCATAAAGTATAAATCTGAAACTTTTGAGTGTTTTAAGAATCTAAAAGCCCTTGTAGAAAATGAAAAAGATTCAAAAATTAAGTGCCTCAGAACAAACAGAGGAGGAGAATTCACATCAAACGAGTTTAGTGAGTTCTGTAACATTCATGGAATTAAAAGAGAATTCTCGGCTGCCAGAACACCTCTGCAAAATGGGGTAGTTGAAAGAAGAAACCGAACAGTCCAAGAAATGGCAAGAACTATGCTATTAGCAGCAAACTTACAACCTATATTCTGGAGAGAAGCAGTAGGGACAGTGGTCTATACACTGAATCGAACTTAATTAAGACCAAATTGTGAAAAAACTCCTTATGAGCTATGGAACGGAAGACCTGCTTCGGTGAAGTATTTCAAGATTTTTGGAAGCAAGTGCTTCATAAAAATAAATGATGGTTCACCAGGAAAGTTTGATTTTCGGGTTGATGAAGGGATATTTCTTGGATACTCTACACGGAGCAAGGCTTACAAGTGCTACAATTATCGACTGAAGAAAATAGTGGAAAGAATTGATGTAAAGGTTGATGAAGAACTTCCAGTAAAGGAAATTGAAGAACATGAAGATGACTTTCTCATTGAAGAAGAAGAACCTAAAGAAGAAGAGATAGATGAGGAAGAAGAAGAAGAGAAAAGAGAACCATCTCATACCCCTTCAAAGATGAAGTATGTCAAAAGATATCATCCAGAAGAATAGATCATTGGCGATAGAGATGAAGGTGTGCAGACCCGAAGAAGGATAACAACTTCACCCAAGAGAAAAGTCATTTCCCTCCTATCTATGATAGAACCAAAAACATTTGCAGAAGCAAGTAAGGATCCTCATTGGGTAAAAGCCATGGAAGAAGAAATGTCCCAAATTGAGAAGAACAAGACATGGGAGTTGGTTCCTCATCCAAAGGACAAAAACATAATAGGAACCAAATGGGTGTTCAAAAATAAAATGAATGAGGAAGGACAGGTTATCAGAAACAAGGCAAGACTTGTCTGCAAAGGTTATTCACAAATTGAAGGAATTGACTTTGAAGAGACATTTGCACCAGTGGCCCGTATGGAAGCTATTAGGATGTTCTTAGCATTTGCTTGCTCAAAAGGATTCAAAATCTATCAAATGGACGTGAAATCAACATTTCTAAATGGGGAACTCAAAGAGGAAGTCTACATGGAGCAGCCAGAAGCTTTTGATCTGACAACAGGAAAGGACCTAGTCTGTAAGTTGAAAGAGGCTTTATATGGATTGAAACAAGCTCCTAGAGCATGGTATGCAAGATTGGATCACTACCTACAACAACAAGTCTTCAAAAAGGGAGTGGTTGGATGTAATCTATACAGAAAGACAGATCAAGGTAAGTTACTAGTTGCTCTTGTTTATGTCGATGATCTGTTTTTTGCTAGTAATAATGATGAAATGAGCCATGAATTTTCTCAAAACATGTCAAAAGAGTTTGAGATGTCAATGATAGGAGAGCTGTCCCACTTCCCTGGACTTCAAATATCTCAAACCAGAGCAGGATTGTGTATATCTCAAACCAAATATCTAAAAGACATGCTCAAAAAATATGGAATGGAGGACTGTGCACCCATGAGCACATCTATGACCACAAACTACAAACTGAGCAAAGATGATGACTCCCCTCTAGTGGATGCAACTCATTACAGGTCAATGATCGGAGCCCTTCTATACTTAACAGCTACACGACCAAACATAATGCAAGCAGTAGGAATGGTGGGAAGATTTCAATCTGCTCCCAAACAATCCCATTTATTAGCTATAAAAAGATTTCTCAGATATCTGAAGGGAACTTTTGATTTCGGTCTTTGGTATCCAAAGAACTCAACACTGACTATAACTACATACAACGATGCTGATTGGGCTGGAAGTATAGATGATCGGAAAAGTACTAGTGGAAATGAATTCTTCCTAGGAGACTGTTTGGTATCCTGGCTCAGCAAAAAACAATCATCCATATCATTATCCACGGCCGAAGCCGAGTATATTGCTGCAGCAGACTGTTGTACTTAGATACTATGGATGAAGGAAGCTCTAAAAGATCTCGACATATGTACAGATCAACCAATTACCGTCTATTGTGACAACACAAGTGCTATCAGTGTCAACAAAAATGCAGTGATGCACTCAAGAACCAAACACATGCCAATCAAGTATCATTTCCTCTGTGAGCAAGTAGCTGAACAAAACATTGTCCTGTAATATATTAGTACTAAGGAGCAGATAGCTGATATTTTCACAAAACCTCTTCCTCGAGAAGCCTTCGAACATCTGCGTCAAAAGATGGGGGTTATTTCTTTATCATCACTCAAGTTCATTCATAAATATGTAGCAGGACAGGGGGAGCAGGTTGACAGGGGGAGTTTGTATGCATTCCTTTGCCATTGATGTCAAAGGGGGAGAGAGCAGAAGAATATTGCCATCAATAACAAAGGGGGAGATTGTTGGACACAGAGTGTCATTGATGTCAATATGGCAATATTCAAGGAAGGAGACAGAGCCAAAGAAGAGGAGCGCACAGAGCCATCGGAGCCAAGAGGAGCCAAGAGGAGCAGAGGTAGTTAAGCGTTGTATGAAGTTGCTGGTGAAGGTTGGTGAAGGCTGCTGCAGCTATTGAACACTGTGGAAAAAGTTGGAGAAAAGTTGTTGAAACACCAATTTCTCCATTGCTAAAACACCAATTTCTCCATTGCTGAAACACCAACCTTTTTCCGTAACGAACACTGTTGAAAAAGTTGAAGAAAATTTGTTGAAACACCAATTTCTCCATTGCTGCAACGCCAACCTTTTCCGTGACGACATTATATTTTCAGCACATCAATCGAAGGTAAACATGAGTAAGCTAAAGCGAATGGAGGAAGGAAGCCAGAAGATCGAGCGAGTGTTGAGGAAGCCGAAGCTCAAGCGAGCGAGGAGGAAGCCAAAGAGCCATTGAGTAAGCGGAAACGAATGGTCAAAGGCATGAGAATGTATAAAACAGTAAAAACAGAGAACTGTTGTTGCTGTTGGTGTGGTGAAGAACTAGAGTGTGAGGTAGTAGAAGCAGTAGAGGGTGTAGAGGCAGTAGAAGCAACAGAGGCAGGAGAACATGAGTAAGACAATCTCAGCTGAATAGAGTGCAACAGCATACCTGTTTATACCAAGGTTGGGTTGGAGCCCAAGAGGTTGGAGCCTCAGAACTGAACTAGACTGAAGTCATTGGGGGTAGGTGCTCCTAAGTGCAGAACCACTGCAAAACAGAGTTGGTGCTTTGGAGGTTGGAGCCTCACTGAATTCCAAGTTGGAGCTTGGCAACTATTCACAATCAGATTTATACTTATATTGTATTTATTTCATTGCATTGTCTTGAGTTTTAATAAAAGCATTAAGTTTAGCTGTTGATTTCTGTGTTCTATGTATACATACACATATCTATATATGTTGTTGGCAATCACTAGAACAATTAAAAAAAAAAAAATAAGAAACACTGATTCACCCCCCTCTCAGTATTTCCAACAACTAGTCCCTAGCACTTCCTTCTAAGGTCAAGGCAAAAAGCATCATAACCACATTCTCATCTTAGACTAACATAACACTAATAGCCTAATAGAACTCATGCATATGTTTTTCGGTTGTAATACCTTTAGTACCATTGAATTTGGGTAGCCATTCCTCATTTCTCAGGTAATGGATGGGGAACATCAAGGAATTCAGTCACATCCAATGGCTTGGATGTTGTAATGAGCCAGAGTTTGTTCATGGTGTTAGGGGTAGATGTATTCATGAATAGGCTTCTAACCACAAGAGTTTGAAGCAAAGGAGATGTAGTGGTGTTGGTAGTTGTCTTACGAGTAGTTCTTTTCTTTCTTGGATCTACGATATCATCAGAACTAGTAGGAGAGATATGAGGAATAGATTTAGGAGTAGTTAGAAGAGAATCTATGTTGTCGTCTGAATTATTCTCTTCAAATATAGTGAAGCTTAATCCTCATATAACGTGGAGGTTGACTCAAATCCTCCTCGATAAAAGTGCCAGAAATGTCGCCTCAAAATCTAGCATGGCCTTGTGAGATACCTCACAAGTCAAGAACTAGACTATGGTACAACAATGAGATGGCTGCCACTATCATCTTAGGACTCCACCTGTTGCTTTTTAGTGGAATTTCACCACACAGGAGGCTTCCCCATATATATCACTTAAAGCAATTCTAAGTCGATTAGATCTAGGTGATGTGGGAGAGGCTTGATCAAGGTATTTCTCACTTGTATTAGGGCACAATTATTTATGTAAAGGAACAACGTACTAATGAAGAAGCCTATAGCATGGTACTTGAATCCTAGGGTTTCAAGATATGATTCAATAATGATGCATCTAGGTATACAAGCATAACTAAAAGGTTAACTTAAAGGAGATAATGAACAATAGGAGTGGCAATCGTTCAACAAGCCCTAAGTTGAATCCATTTTGCTGAATTAGGGTTTCAAGAGGCCCTAAATTGCGTGGGGTTGATGGCATCAATGATTATAAGAAAATTTGCACCAATGAAAAGGCTATATTTTCAGTTGAAGTACAACAAGGTGAAAAGATGTCAAATCAATGCCAGCGTTGTATTTGCAAAAGCCCTAGTTGAATTCGACCCCTTGCCCTAGCCCTAGTGGCTTGCCTTGAAGGGTCAAAAAAGATGTGAGGGAGGAGAAAGTTAAAGTTTTCAAGGTTTGAACATCAAAAGGGACCCTAGCGCCTTTTCCCTACTCAGGGGATGGAGTCTTAAGATATTTAACCACAAATATCAAACTTTTGAGTTGAGTTAGGGGGGAACCCTAGTTTTCACTTTCTAACCCTAGCTATATTTTTATTAAGTGTGAAATTAACTAGAAAAAGGCTCACTAGGAGGTTTTCTAGGGAGTTCAAGGATGATAGATTTAACATGTAATTGTTACAAAGAATATCTAATAAATATTTGCATTTATACAAGGAACAAAATAGAAACCTTAACAATATTTCAAGGATAATATATTTAACATGTTAATTTTTGGCAGCTCGGGGACAAATTCCCTCCTTTGGACACTCTTCCTCATCGAGCAAAACCCCTCCTAACCCTTGGAAAAATTTAATTTGGTTAAGGAAAAATATATTTTTAATATGGAAACCCTCATGCACAAAACGACAAGTCGACACAAAAGAGAAATCGGACACCCTTGAATGGCTATAAATATAAGTCAAGTGACCCTCATTTGGAGATCATTAATCACTCTTTTTTCTTTGGTTTGGCATGCACATGTCTGAAATTGGTTCACGTAGAATTCGTTTGCAAAGGTTTGAAATTGCAAGGTACGAGCTCGCACATACAAATTAGGGTTTTTGGTTTGCAACCATAGGGTTGACACAAGATATTTTCGATTGCAGCTACACACAAGCAAGCCTCTGTGTGTAGCTGCAATGTTTCAACCGCACACATATCTCTCTCTCTCTCACCGTGCGGCTGAGAACTAGGGTTTCATTTCTTTCGTTGATCGTAGAATTCGTCAGTTGACCGCAGAGGTTGATAGTTAACTGCATGTTTTGAATCATCATTTTGTCTAGTATTATTGCTGGGTTCACCTCTAGGGTATTGTTTGGTTGGTTTTGCTGGATAGTCTTGTGAATGAAGAAATGGATCATTGCACTCTCTCTTTGCTGAAACATTCAATGATAATCTAATAAGAAGAAGAATTTGAAAGGGTTTTCTCCCTTGTGGGGTTTTGCCTTCGTCTCCGACCAATCCTAGTGTCTTTGTGTGAATTTTTTTCTTCAATTGTTCCTTTATGTTCTGTTGCATTGATGATGAAGCTGTTTTTTTTTGTATAGTTACATATGTTTTTAATGATGTTATGATGTTCTGGGGTGAATTAAATATATGTAAATGATTAAATGCAATTATCTAAAGCAAAGGACAATATATCCCTAAGAAACATTTAACATGGTATCAGAGTTGCGCTGAAGAGAAGTCATTGGAATTACGTTTGAGAAGACACCTTTGATGGAAGCAAGAGAAGATGGAGGAGATTTTAAAAAATGCTATGGTTCGAAGGAAACCCTTGGCGATTTGGTTATTAGGGTTTGATGGATGTCATAAGTTTAGGGTTTGGAAGAAACCGTAGGATAAGATAAAGGCTCGAGTTTTGCAGTTTTTAAACCCTAGCATGATCAATGAGAAGTTGTTCTAGCACTCGCCATAGATTTAAGTGTAACCCTAGTTGGGATAACCTCAAT
This sequence comes from Pinus taeda, assembly GCA_000404065.3. NCBI lineage: Eukaryota > Viridiplantae > Streptophyta > Pinopsida > Pinales > Pinaceae > Pinus > Pinus taeda. The sequence continues at coordinate 64,034 of APFE031516465.1, read as the reverse complement.
TAGCCCTGGTTCTTGATGAAGTCAATATAAAATTGAAGGCAACATTGTTAATGGAAATGATCTCCTCTCATAAAAGATAACCTTTCAGATTTTTGTTTCTTCTTTGTGACTGTATCCTTTTTTGGGTTTATTGATTTGATTATTGCTTCCTGCATATTTGAGTATGTGAATACTTCTAACCTCCATATGAGATGTAACGAGGAGATTCTTCTTGAGGATCATCTAAGTTGCAATAAAAGAGAGCTAGTGCAGGAAGTGAAGAGTTGGTGTTGGAAAAGGAAAGAAGTACTCGAAGAATTTTTTCCAAAGTAGCATCCAGAAATTACAATATGCAAGTACTACAACTACCAATAACTAGTAAGTGTTACGAGCTGCAAAGGTACATGAACACTACAAGGTATGTGAAGTATATTGTTTCAGTGTTATGATTTAAACTGCAGGATTGGATGGCAAGGTAAGCCCCAGGTATGTCGAGAATATCACCTTCATAAATGACTCATGCATGCATATGAAAAGTAAGTTTGATTTCTGGTACATGTAATATATTGGTGCTCTTGATATTTGGCCAACATCTTATATTTTAGACATGGTGGATTTCTTGATCTCATAAAGAAGGCTATATACATTGATTTTGATATATGGCAACGTGATACTATTGTTAATGCTTGTGATAAGAATGGAAACCCTAATGATAAAAGTGTGATAATATGGTTGATACTAAGGATCTTCTTGTTAGGTTTTGATAAGCTTTGTAAATTTGACAATGTGGTAAAATTGATGCATTTGATGATTGAATAATGTGATAAAGAAGTGATGTTGTGATTATGATCCTTGAAGTATGATGATACACTTGTCCGCTGCCCTAATTATATGGCACTAACCCTTGATGAATGTTTGATATCATATTTATATATGATGATGAAGTAGTTGATACTGACTATGATGCATATATGTCTAAGAATCTTGTTGCACACATTTTGTCAAAGTTCCAAGGAAGCAGATGTACCATATTTTTCTTCAAAGATCGAGATCATCAACCATTAGCTATTGCATCATTGTAAATCCATTTTGCAAATTTTTAATGTAAATAATGCTAGTAAGACCGTGTATGTATGTAACAACCTAGGTAAACCTATTATTTTGGCGACGAATTTCATTCTAGGACGCTTTTCGTCTCACTGATTCATTTGTTTCTAGACACGGATGATGGACAAAGTTTTTCCCTCCAATCTCACCCGAAAGCTAGGGTGAAATTTATCGTCAAAGTCTTAGGTGAGTCTTAATGTTTTAGTTGAATCTTTTATAAAAGTGATTTGAGAATAATTTAAGTTAATTGGCTAAATTATTTTGTTACAAATCACTTGGTCTACTAGATCATATTGTGTCGCAGAATTGGATATGTACTTTGAGGTTCTATAACGAATGGATATTTCTCGTTTGAGGGTTGAATTATGTAAAATCTTATGTAAAAAATATTTTAGTGCATGGTCCTTCATACTTAGACACCATGGCTAAAATATCAGAGGGTGGAAAAATAATTAATCCCCTCAAGTGTCAATTAATTAATCTTTCTGGCAAGAATAAAATTATTCCTAAACTAGAAAATCATTTAGTTAGAACAAAATATTAAAGTCCTAGAGAAATTAGATTCTGCAAGTGGAAAAATTCGTGCCTTGGAAATTTCAAGAAAAATTGGACCCTTGGGCCTTGGTGGTCAATTCAAAGTCAATTTTTTGAGGAAATTAGCTAAAATTAATTATTTTTGAGTTAATAAAAAATGGTTTAATGAGAAATTCGAAAATTCTTCAAAAAATAATTATTTCAACGACAGAGATTAAAAGATCATAAAAGATTTATCAAGGGCCGAGATTATTTTGACGGGGATCAAGCCAACTAGTTGTTGTTTTCCACTTGGAGGATTTATCTATAAATTAGAAGTCATTTGTGACTCAAACCATATGGATTTTGGCTAATGTAACTTAGAAAAAATGATGCAAATTTCAAGAAAAATTGAACCCTTGGGCCTTGGTGGTCAATTCAAAGTCAATTTTTTGAGGAAATTAGCTAAAAATAATTACTTTTGAGCTAATCAAAAAGGGTTTAATGAGAAATTCGAAAATTCCTGAAAAATAATTATTTCAACGACAAAGATTAAAAGATCGTAAAAGATTTATCGAGGGCCGAAATTATTTTGACAGGGATCCAACCCAACTAGCTGTTATTTTCCACTTGGAGGATTTATCTATAAACTAGAAGTCATTTGTGACTCAAACCATATGGATTTTGGCTAATGTAACTCTGAAAGGATGATGTAAATTATTGTCCTGTTGGGAACATTTGAATAATCATAATAAAGACTTTGGGGTGCAGTTCATTGTGCCTTTGATCTATTGATTTGTGGTATGTGTTAAGTATGTGCATTCTTGTATTGTGCTTTGTAATTATTATTAATGGTTATTTCATTGTAGGTGATAGGAACATTCTATTGGTAAGTTGTGGGCTTTTCTTAGGTGATCTGATTCACTGTATGTTCTAACGGTATTCTTTGAGAAATATATAGTGTTTGCAGATTCCCCAGCACTTGGACTCCAAGTTCACAAACTGTGGACAAAGTTTGACTTTGTTTGGATCCCAATTATTTTTATGGTTCTCTATCTTCACTAAGGTTGTGGTTTCTACATTTATCTTTCGAAATACTTTTAGCCATTATCGAAGATTTATAAAAATTTGATCTTCCAAAATTCCTTCAAGCATTTATCACATGTAAACTTTGTAAATATATTTGTAAATAATTTATTTTCTAACATTTGTTTTGTAGCTAGAGTTTTAGGGTTTTGATTTTTTTTGAATTTTTTGATATATATTGGGGTTTTGGGTACTTGTAAATTCATTTGTCTAGGTGATACAAGTGAGAAGAGCTGCATTAGAGCTAGATCTAGGCCCTTGATGGTAAGATATAGCGTCTAGAATTTTTTGCAAGGTCAACATCCAGGAAATTTGCATTAAACCTGAATATCTGAAGCAAAATTATTTTTGAGAAAGGGTTTCAAAATTTTTTGGGGCTCTAATGCCCATCGTCCTTCTCCAACTTCAATGTCCTCCTTCTCCCTCCCTACATCAACGCTTTGAGGCCCTGCATCAGCCTAGAAGCCCTCTAGAGCCTAGCCATCAACCCTAGATGGCCTCAACCTCCCTTCTTCTGCTAGCGTCAGGGCTTTTCGGCCTTTTAGGCCTAGCCATAATGCATAGGGACTTCAGTGTTGATTTGTGGTAGCATCGAATGTGCTCTAGCGATGAAAATTGGTGGAGAGGCTAAAGCACATGAGATATCCAAGACCTAGAAATGGTTTGGGGAAATTCCACATAGTTAGAGAGATTAAAATAATTAATATTTTTAATGGAGTTCCTAAGTCTAAACTTAGGAAAATAAAAATATTAATAAGTATTAATATAAAACTGTGTGAGAATGTTCTAAATGACATGGATCAATCCAAATCTAATCTTACCTGCTGATTAGAGACTTAATCTCGGCTGTTGAAGACTCAACAGGAAAAGTATAAGAAGAGGCTTGAGGGCCAGTTGGAGATACACCAAGATTGATCAGTTAGTTCGATTTTCTAAAGCGGGGTTGCTGAGAAAATTTGAACAAGTGATTTGAGTTGTAGGGAGGGGCAGTGAGTACATAGTAGAGAGGCAGAGATAGTGCCTGAGGATCAGCGCAGTGGCAGAGGGGCTACGTAGAGGCAACAAGAACCACGCAGAGAGGCAGAAGGCTGGCATAGAGGGTTCGAGATTGACGCTGAGACTAGCAGGGTTGACATAAAGCTTAGGAGAAGCACTAGAAGGATTTTTGTGTGGCAGACTTGTTGAATATATGTCTTCGAGAAGTGGTATTACTACCATGTAAAAATATTTGTTGGGTGAGCCAGTTCGACAGCCTAGTTGTACTGAAGATTCTGTATAATAATATAACCCTCAAAACTGTTGCACTGGTTTTCCCGAGTTGGGTTTTTTCGGGGAGGATTGTCCAAAAATAACGGTGTCCCTTGTGTGTTTGTTCCAGTATTTTAGTTGATGATTTGTATATGAGTTAAGGCTGCATCTGTGTTTATTTTCAATATTTATGTTTATAAATAACTTGTTAATGTAATAAACAAGTAGGAGAATTTAAACTAGAGGATGTAGTAGGAATTTCTAGCGGGTTAGACTTAGAAATTTCAACATGGTATTAGGGCATTGCAGATCACAGGAGGACTAAAGGTACCAGCGTGATCAGAAGTATTTGTAGCAGTAGCAGCTGTCCCGAGAGACAGAGATGCTCCTAAGTAGAAGGCAACAAAGGAGTGACGTAGAGGGCCTGCATCATCATTTCGAGCCACAGAGAGGGACAACACAGATGCAGAGAGAGGTAAAAGAGGCTCACGAAGAGCCACAACATCCTACTCAACTAAGTAGGCTTGACGCAGTTGGCTAGACAAGTGATTCAGCCTTGCCAGGATCAGTGTTTTAAAAACTGTTCGGTTTGAACTGATAACCTGTCAAACTGGCTGGTTCACTAGCTCACCAGGTCAAATTGGCAGAAAAACCCGATTTGACCCCTTCCTTCGCCAAAAAATTAGAAAAACGGTTCCTAACCAATCGGTTAGGATGGAACCGGTTGGTTTATGGTCAAGCCGGCTAGTTCCATCATAAACTAGCTAGTTTATTGCGAGAGCAACCATAAACCCCACAGAATGCATTTTTTTGAGTTTTGAAGTTGTTTTGAGGGAAATTTGGGGTTGTTTTCCTCCAAATATTGTCCCTCCAAGAAAAACATGCCTACCCTCTCATTTTCCTAATTCATCTCAACCCTAGAAATGTCGATAATTAATGGTACTGTTAAATTCTTAAAGTAAAAGTGACATTTCCTTTAATTTTCATTTTCATCCTTTTACTTTAACATTACCATGAAATGACTCAAGATGTTTGAGAGTGATTTCGACCTCATTGAATTTCATATGGAGAAACTAGAATTTTAGATTTTACTCAAAATTCAGCAGACTTAATGGTTTTCAGGATTTCATAGTTTGGGGGTTTGCAATGTTTCCATTTGATTCTATCATGCGTGAGGGTATGAGATTGGCATTTGATCAAGAGTATGAAGCCTTTAAGAACCTTGATGTTGGTGGCACTAATTGTTGAACTTTGTTGATGTTGGTGATATTGGTTGTTGAACTCCTCTACCATGTCCTTAAAAAAAATGCACTCTTCGCTCAAAGGAAAACAACTGGTTAGGCATGCTAATCTTTTTCTACCACATTATAAGGTTGAGGAGATGAACACTTCACTCAAACCAAAATCATTGGTTAGACATGCTAAACTTTTTCAATTTCTATCATGTTATAAGGTTGAGCAATCCAAGTCGAAAGACTTTGAGCTAGATGATGTTTATGTATCTCTTGTTGATGATGTTTATGTATTTCAAGTAGCGTTGAATCAATGATGAGTTTCATGAATGACCATGTTGATCAATGATTTGTAGTTTTGATGTCTATTTTTGCTACTACTACTAAAGTTGTAGAAGAGTCTTGGGAGTCCTCAAACTCTGAGCCATATTATTTATGTAGCTCATGTTGATGATCTTTTGTCTAGTAGTGGTGATGAGTTTGATCATGATGAGGAGTGATCGTGTTGTTGATCGCTGATATGTAAACTTGTAGTAGGTTAGTGACCCCACAGCTTAGAGCATTGTTTTTGGACTCTAGAGGTCATTTAGAGCCTCATTGATTATGTATTTTGTTGCGGATATGTATTGCACTCGATGCCATTTTGATATATTTACCTTTACATGGTATATAGGTGAGAAAACCTTGCATATTTTGTTTCTATTGGCTTGGAATAATGGTTTTAAATCTTAAAAATAGTTTTTTCATTAAAAATTAATTATTTAATGTATTTTTTAAAAATCGGTTCGTTTAGACCTAACCAGTGCTGTTTCGATCGATTTTGGTTCGAAAGGTGGATCGGTCCGGTCACCGGTTCCAGTTTTTAAAACATTGGTTGGGATTGCGTAGAGCTGAGAGGCTCAATTTCTTCAATTGTTGGGGCTTAGGGAGTTGTGAGAAGATTGTGGATTAGGAAGCTGGTGAGGTGTTGTTGCTGTCGAAGCAGAACAGTACTTAACGGGACAGAACCAAGGTAGAGGGAGTTGCTGCCTTGACGGATTTCTAGCCAAGAAATGTAGATCCGAGTCGCTATCGCAAAGAGGATTGGAGAGGAGCAGTTTGACATTTGGCGAGAAGATTTCCAGCAAGGAAATCAAGACTTAGAGGGAGATTTCTAGGAGGGAAGTTGAATCTGAGAGGGAGTCCAGAAGAAGAGCGGAGATGGTAGTGAATGGGTTGAGGGATTAGGATAGGTTGGACGGGGCTTCCAACTTTGCCATCTGGAAGGCAAGGATCCTGGCAGTCCTGGATAGACATCGCATCAAGGGCTTCGCCTTGAGAACCGTGGCTATCCCAGTTGGCCCAACTGATAATGAGAGGTATGAGGATGCAATGGCAAAGGTTAAGTGCATAATCCTTGATGGGGTTAGGGATCATTTAGTACCACATATTGCCGAGAAGAACACAACAAAGGAGATGTGGGATAACTTGACGACATTGTATCAGGCCACTTTCGTGCAGAGGAAGTTGCTACTAGAGAATCAGATGCGGTCATATCAGATGCAGAAGGGGGAGCAGATAGATCCATTCCTCAGGTTACGGGAGATTCATGACCAACTTACTTCCATAGGAGCCACGCCAGATGCGGAGTTTCTGGTGAGGACCACCTTGAATGCAGTCTCCGATGAGTGGGAGACATTTGTCCAAAGCATTTTGGGCAGAGTGAATCTTCTAGGATGGGAAGAGATATGGGCAGCTCTTTGCCAAGAAGAGATCAGACAACTGATCAAGGCGGGGAGTAGTGGCAAAGGTGGTCGAATCAAGAAAGAGGAGGAGAATGTGGCTCTGGCATTTGCGGGACAACAGGGGAAGAGGAAAAAGAAGGATATCTCCAAGGTGAAGTGCTTCCATTGTGGGGAGTTAGGTCATTATGTATCCCAGTGTCCCAGGAATAAGAATAAGGGAGAGGCTTCTGACTACAAGGCAGGTCCGGCAAAGGCGGAGAAAGAAGTCGAGATTGATGACGATTGCGCCATGAGTGCTCTTTCATCTCTAGAGAAGAGTTGGGGAGACATCGAGCTGTAGTTAGGAGGATCACAAAAGATGTAGGGGTAGGATTCTTGAGGTGCTCAAACTCTTGGGTCATATCTGGCTACGGGATTCCCGAATGACAGTAGCAGGATAACGGATGTCAGGTAGAAGCAGGATGGAGGTGGCCTATCCTTGTTTAGGAGGGTGGTTCTAGAAATAGTGCTTGCTTGGTTTTGGTCATTACTCTTTGAATAGTGTAATCCTTTAAACCTTCCTCCTTCCTCAACAACCATGATTGGCTCAACTTTATCATTAGTGGCTTCTTCGGTATTATCATGTTTTTGTTGGAAGAAGGATTGTCCAACCAAGATATTGAAAGGAGCATTATCATTTACAACACTTAGATGCTTCAGAGTTTCCTCCTCTTCCACTTGATTCAAGGGGGTATGAAACTCATTGCAAGTTTGACACCATGATTTCCCTACTTGGCTAACCATGTTGGTTTGAGGCTTTGAGCAAGTGTATTGGGAATACTTTATTGTGAAACATTGGCCCCAACAAATGCATTCTTTTTGGGAGGTCTCTCTTTATTGAATTTTTTATTGAGAGGAAATTTTTGATTGGCTCCCTTTTCTCTTTCCAAAATTGACAACTTGTTCATCATAGCCATCTGCCTTTACATCAACTTAGTAGTGACTTTGTCAAATTTTGGGAAAATGTTTGCAAGACAAGGTCTACTTGGGTGCTAGGCTTAAATTTTGGTTCAATTTTAGTCCTTAGATAAGCAAGAAAGTCAATTTTGGATGCATTGAGATTTTGCTCTATTTCAATAGCTAATATTTTAGCCTCATCTAAAGATTTAGGCTTCTTGTCTCTTAGACCATATGAGATGTGTCTAAGAAAGGCTTTAATGAATCTATCAAGGATAATATTATCAATTGGTTTGTATAGATTAGGAACCTCCTTGAGTAGATTATCAAACTGTTGTGTGAGCTCACTAACGTTTTCATCGTATGTTATTCTAGCCACTTGGAATTTGTCAAGAAGCATAATGCCTTGTCTGACCATGGACCATCTTTTGTTGAAGGTTTGGTGAAAGGTATCCCAGTCTGCAAGAATGCCTTGAGGTAAACTAAGGTACTAGTCCCTAGCATTTCCTTCTAAGGTCAAGGCAAAAAGCATCATAACCACATTCTCATCTTAGACTAACGTAACACTAACAGCGTAATAGAACTCATGCATATGTTTTTTAGTTGTAATACCTTTAGAACCATTGAATTTGGGTAGCCATTCCTCATTTCTCAGGTAATGGATGGGGAACATCAAGGAATTACTCACATCCAATGGCTTGGATGTTGTAATGAGCCAGGGTTTGTTCATGGTGTTAGGGGTAGATGTATTCATGAATAGGCTTCTAACCACAAGAGTTTTGAAGCAAAGGAGATGTAGTGGTGTTAGTAGTTGTCTTACGGGTAGTTCTTTTCTTTCTTGGATCTATGGAATCGTCAAAAGAACTAGTAGGAGGGATATGAGGAATAGATTTAGGAGTAGCCAAAAGAAAATCTATGTTGTTGTCTAAATTGTTCTCTTCAAATATAGTGAAGCTTAATCCTCATATAACGTGGAGGTTGACTCTAATCCTCCTCGACAAAAGTGCTGGAAATGTTGCCTCAAAATCTTGCACAGCCTTGTGAGATACCTCACAAGTCAAGAACTGGACTATGGTACAACAATGAGATGGCTACCACTGTCATCTTAGCACTCCACCTCCACCTCTTGCTTTTTAGTGGAATTTCACCAAACAGGAGGCTTCCCCATATATATCACTGAAAGCAATTCTAGGTCGATTAGATCTAGGTGATGTGGGAGAGGCTTGATCAAGGTATTTCTCACTTGTATTAGGGCACAATTATTTATGTAAAGGAACAACATACTAATGAAGAAGCCTATAGCATGGTACTTGAATCCTAGGGTTTCAAGATATGATTCAATAATGATGCAACTAGGTATACAAGCATAACTAAAAGGTTAACTTAAAGGAGGTAATGAACAATAGGAGTGGCATACGTTCAACAAGCCCTAAGTTGAATCCATTTTGTTGAATTAGGGTTTCAATAGGCCCTAAATTGTTCAGGGTTGATGGCATCAATGATTATAAGAAAATTTGCAGCAATGAAAAAGCTAGATTTTGAGTTGAAGTACAACAAGGTGAAAAGATGTCAAATCAATGCCAGCGTTGCATTTGCAAAAGCCCTAGTTGAATTCGACCCCTTGCCCTAGCCCTAGTGGTTTGCCTTGAAGGGCCAAAAAAGATGTGAGGGAGGAGAAAGTTAAAGTTTTCAAGGTTTGATCATCAAAAGGGATCTTAGTACCTTTTCCCTACTCAGGGGATGGAGTCTTAAGATATTTAACCGCAGAGATAACAAAATTTTGAGTTGAGTTAGGGGGAACCCTAGTTTTCATTTTCTAACCCTAGCTATCTTTTTATGAAGTGTGAAATTAACTAGAAAAAGGCTCACTAGCAGGTTTTCTAGGGAGTTCAAGGATGATAGATTTAACGTGTAATTGTTACAAAGAATATCTAATAAATATTTGCATTTAGACAAGGAACAAAATAAAAACCCTAACAATATTTCAAGGATAATAGATAACATGTTAATTTTTGGCAGCTTAGGGACAAATTCCCTCCTTTGGACACTCTTCCTCATCGAGCAAAGCCCTCCTAACCCTTGGAAAAATTTAATTTGGTTAAGGAAAAATATATTTTTAATATGGAAACCCTCATGCACAAAACGACAGGTCGGCACAAAAGAGAAATCAGACACCCTTGAATGGCTATAAATATAAGTCAAGTGACCCTCATTTGGAGATCATTAATCACTTTTTTTTCTTTGGTTTGGCATGCACATGTCTGAAATTGGTTCACGTAGAATTTGTTCGCACAGGTTTGAAATTGCAAGGTACAAGCTCGCACGTACGAATTAGGGTTTTTGGTTCGCAACACAGGGTTGACACAAGATATTTTCGACTGCATCTGCACGCACGCAAGCCTCTGCATGCAGCGACAACGTTTCAACCGCACACATATCTCTCTCTCTCCGTGCGGCTGAGAACTAGGGTTTCATTTCATCTGTTGATCGTAGAATTCGTGAGTTGACCGCAGAGGTTGAGAGTTAACCGCATGTTTCTGAATCATGATTTTGTCTAGTATTATTGGTGGGTTCAACTCTGGGATATTGTTTGGTTGGTTTTGCTGGATAGTCTTGGGAATGAAGAAATGGATCATTGCACTCTCTCTTTGCTGAAAAATTCAATGATAATCTAATAAGAAGAAGAATTTGAAAGGGTTTTCTCCCTTGTGGGATTTTGCCTTGGTCTCCGTCCAATCCTAGTGTCTTTGTGTGAATGTTTTTCTTCAATTGTTCCTTTATGTTTTGTTGCATTGATGATGAAGTTGTTATTTTCTTGTATAGTTACATATGTTTTTAATGATGATATGATGTTCTGGGGTGAATTAAATATATGTAAATGATTAAGTGCAATTATCTAAAGCAAAGGACAATATATCCCTAAGAAAAATTTAACATGGTATCAGAGTTGGGCTGAAGAGAAGTCATTGGAATTACCTCTGAGAAGACACCTTTGATGGAAAGCAAGAGAATATGGAGGAGACTAAAAAAAATGCTAGGGTTCAAAGGAAACCCTTGGCGATTTGGTTATTAGGGTTTGATGGATGTCATAAGTTTAGGGTTTGGAAGAAACCGTAGGATAAGATAAAGGCTCGAGTTTTGCAGTTTTTAAACCTTAGCATGATCAATGAGAAGTTGTTCTAGCACTTGCCACAGATTTAAGTATAACCCTACTTGGGTTAACTTCAATTAGCCCTGGTTGTTGATGAAGTCAATATAAAATTGAAGGCAACATTGTTAATGGAAATGATCTCTCATAAAAGATAACCTTTTAGATTTTTGTTTCTTCTTTGTGACTATATCCTTTTTTAGGTTTATTGATTTGATTATTGCTTCCTGCATATTTGAGTATGTGAATACTTCTAACCTCCATATGAGATGTAATGAGGAGATTCTTCTTGTGGATCATCTAAGTTGCAATAAAAGAGAGCTAGTGCAGGAAGTGAAGAGTTGTTGTTGGAAAAGGAAAGAAGTACTCGAAGATTTTTTTCCAAAGTAGCATCCAGAAATTACAATATACAAGTACTACAACTGCCAATAACTAATAAGTGTTACAAGCTGCAAAGGTACATGAACACTACAAGGTATGTGAAGTATATTGTTTCAGTGTTATGATTTAAATTGTAGGATTAGATGGCAAGGTAAGCCCCAGGTATGTCGAGAATATCACCTTCATAAATGACTCATGCATGCATATGAAAAGTAAATCTGATTTCTGGTATGTGTAATATATTGGTGCTCTTGATATTTGGCCAGCATCTTACATTTTAGACATGGTGGATTTCTTGATCTAATAAAGAAGGCTATAGACATTGATTTTGATATATGGCAACTTGATACTATTGATAATTCTTGTGATAAGCATGGAAACCCTAATGATAAAAGCGTGATAATATGGTTGATACTAAGGATCTTCTTGTTAGGTATTGATAAGTTTTGTAAATTTGACAATGTGGTAAAATTGATGCACTTGATGATTGGATAATGTGATAAAGAAGTGAATGATGTTGTTGTTATGATCCTTGAAGTATGATGATACACTTGTTCGCTGCCCTAATTATATGGCACTAACCCTTGATGAATGTTTGATATCATATTTATATATGATGATGAAGTAGTTGATACTGAATATGATGCATATATGTCTAAGAATCTTATTGCACACATTTTGTCAAAGTTCCAAGGAAGCAGATGTACCATATTTTTCTTCAAAGATCGAGATCATCAACCATTACCTATTGCATCATTGTAAACCCATTTTGCAAAATTTTAATGTAAATGATGCTAGTAAGACCGTGTATGTATGTAACAACCTAGGTAAACCTATTATTTTGGCGACGAATTTCATCCTAGGATGCTTTTCGTGTCACTGATTCATTTGTGTTTCTAGACATGGATGATGGACAAAGTTTTTCCCTCCAACCTCACCCCAAAGCTACGGTGAAATTTATCGTCAAAGTCTTATGTGCGTCCTAGTGTTTTAATCAAGTTTTATATAAAAGTGATTTGAGAATAATTTAAGTTAATTGGCTAAATTATTTTGTTACAAATCACTTGGTTTACTAGATCATATTGTGTCGCAGAATTGGATATGTACTTTGAGGTTCTATAGCGAACGGGTATTTCTCTTTTAAGGGTTGAATTATGTAAAATCTTATGTAAAAAATATTTTAGTGCATGGTCTCTCATACTTAGACACCATGGCTAATATATTAGAGGGTGGAAAAATAATTAATCCCTTTGAGTGTTAATTAATTAATCTTTCTGGCAAAAATAAAATTAATCCTAAGCTAAAAAATCAATTAGTTAGAGCAAAAAATTAAAGTCCTAGAGAAATTAGATTCTCCAAGTGGAAAAATTTGTGCCCCCACCAAGGGAATATTGGAAATTTCAAGAAAAATAGGACCCTTGGGCCTTGGTGGTCAATTCAAAGTCAATTTTTTGAGGAAATTAGCTAAAAATAATTATTTTTGAGTTAATAAAAAAATGGTTTAATGAGAAATTCGAAAATTCTTCAAAAAATAATTATTTCAATGACAGAGATTAAAAGATCATAAAATATTTATCAAGGGCCGAGATTATTTTGACGGGGATCGAGCCAACTAGTTGTTATTTTCCACTTGGAGGATTTATCTATAAATTAGAAGTAATTTGTGACTCAAACCATATGGATTTTGGCTAATGTAACTTAGAAAAAATGATGCAAATTTCAAGAAAAATTGAACCTTGGGCCTTGGTGGTTAATTCAAAGTCAATTTTTTGAGGAAATTAGCTAAAAATAATTACTTTTGAGCTAATCAAGAAAGGGTTTAATGAGAAATTCGAAAATTCCTGAAAAAAATTATTTCAACAACAGAGATTGAAAGATCGTAAAAGATTTATTGAGGGCCGAAATTATTTTGACGGTGATCCAATCCAACTAGCTGTTATTTTCCACTTGGAGGATTTATCTATAAACTAGAAGTCATTTGTGACACAAACCATATGGATTTTGGCTAATGTAACTCTGAAAAGATGATGTAAATTACTGTCCTGTTGGGAACATTGGAATAATCATAATAAAGACTTTGGGGTTGCAGTTCATTGTGCCTTTGATCTATTGATTTGTGGTATGTGTTAAGTATGTGCATTCTTGTGTTGTGCTTTGTAATTATTATTAATGGTTATTTCATTGTAGGTGATAGGAACATTCTATTGGTAAGTTGTGGGCTTTTCTTAAGTGATCTGATTCACTGTATGTTCTAACGTTTTTCTTTGAGAAATATATAGTGTTTACAGATTCCCCAGCCCTTGGACTCCAAGTTCACAAACTGTGGACAAAGTTTGACTTTGTTGGGATCCCAATTATTTTTATGGTTCTCTATCTTCGCTAAGGTTGTGGTTTCTACATTTATCTTTCGAAATACTTTTATCCATTATAAAAAATTTATAAAAATTTGATCTTCCAAAATTCCTTCAAGCATTTATCACATGTAAACTTTGTAAATATATTTGTAAAATAGAGTTTTTAAATAATTTATTTTCTAACATTTGTTTTGTAGCTTGAGTTTTGGGGTTTTGAATTTTTTTGAATTTTTTGGTATATATTGGGGTTTTGGGTACTTGTAAATTCATTTGTCTAGGTGATATCAAGTGAGAAGAGCTGGATTAGAGCTATATCTAGGCCCTTGATGGTAAGATCTAGCGTCTAGAATTTTTTGCAGGGCCAACATCAAGGAAGTTTGCATTAAACCTAAATATCTGAAGCAAAATTATTTTTGAGAAAGGGTTTCAAAATTTTTTGGAGCTCTAATGCCCATCGTCCTCCTCCAACCTCAATGTCCTCCTTCTCCCTCTCTACGTCAGCGATTTGAGGCCCTGCATCAGCCTAGAAGCCCTCTAGAGCCTAGCCATCAACCCTAGACGGCCTCAACCTCCCTTTTTCTCCTAGCGTCAGGGCTTTTCGGGCCTTTTAGGCCTAGCCATAATGCATAGGGACTTCAGTGTTGATTTGTGGTAGCATCGAATGTGCTCTAGCGATGAAAATTGGTGGAGAGGCTAAAGCACATGAGATCTCCAAGACCCAGAAATGGTTTGGGGAAATTCCACCTAGTTAGAGAGATATTAAAATAATTAATATTTTTAATGGGGTTCCTAAGTCTAAACTTAGGAAAATTAAAATATTAATGGGTATTAATATAAAACTGTGTGAGAATGTTCTAAATGACATGGATCAATCCAAATCTAATCTTAGCTGTTGATTAGAGACTTAATCTCGACCGTTGAAGACTCAACAGGAAAAGTATAAGAGGAGGCTTGAGGGCCAGTTGGAGATACACCAAGATTGATCAGTTAGTTCGATTTTTTGGAGCGAGGTTACTGAGAAAATTCGAACAAATGATTTGAGTTGCAGGGAGGGGCAGCGAGTACATAGCAGAGAGGCAGAGATAGTGCCTGAGGATCAGCGCAGTGGCAGAGGGGCTACGCAGAGGCAACAGGGACCACGCAGAGAGGCAAAAGGCTGGCACAGAGGGTTTGAGAGTGACACTGAGACTCGCAGGGCTGACACAGAGCCTAGGAGAAGCGCTGGAAGGATTTTTGTGTGGCGGACTAGTTGAATATATGTCTTCGAGAAGTGGTATTACTGTCGTGTAAAAATCTCTGTTGGGTGAGCCAGTTTGACACCCTAGTTGTATTGAAGATTCTGCATAATAATATAACCCTCAAAATTGTTGCACTGGCTTTCCCAAGTTGGGTTTTTCCGGGGAGGATTGTCCAAAAATAACGGTATCCCTTGTGTGTTTGTTCCAGTATTTCAGTTGATGATCTATATATGAGTTAAGGTTGCATCTGTGTTTATTTTCAGTATTTATGTTTATAAATAACTTGTTAATGTAAGAAACAAGTAGGAGAATTTAAACCAGAGGATGCAGTAGGAATTTCTAACGGGTTAGACTTAGAAATTTCAACATGGCATCAAAGCATTGCAGATCACAGGAGTACTAAAGGTACCAGCGTGATTAGAAGTATTTGCAATAGTAGCAGCTGTCCCGAGAGACAAAGATGCTCCTAAGTAGAAGGCAACAGAGGAGGAGTGACGCAGAGGGCCTGTGTCATCATTTCGAGCCACAGAGAGGGACAATGCAGATGCAGAGAGAGGCAAAAGAGGCTCACGAAGAGCCACGTCATTCTACTCAGCTAAGTAGGCTTGACGCAGTTGGCCAGACGAGCGATTCAGCCTTGCCAGGATCAGTGTTTTAAAAATTGTTTGGTTTGAACTGATAACCCATCAAACCGGCCAGTTCACTAGCTCACTAGGTCAAATTGGCAGAAAAACCCGGTTTGACCCCTCCCTTCACCAAAAAATTAGAAAAATCGTTCCTAACTAACCAGTTTGGGATGGAACAGGCTGGTTTATGGTAAAACCGGTTGGTTCCATCATAAACCGGCTGGTTTATTGCCAGAGCAACCATAAACCCCACAGAATGCATTTTTTTTGAGTTTTAAAGTTGTTTTGAGGGAAATTTGGGGTTGTTTTCCTCCAAATATTGTCCCTCCAAGAAAAACATGCCTACCCTCTCATTTTCCTAATTCATCTCAACCCTAGCAATGTCAACAATTAATGGTAATGTTAAATTCTTAAAGTAAAAGTGACATTTCCTTTAATTTTCATTTTCATCCTTTTACTTTAACATTACCGTGAAATGACTCAAGATGTTTGAGAGTGATTTCGACCTCATTGGATTTCATATGGAGAAACTAGAATTTTAGATTTCACTCAAAATTCAGCAGACTTAATGGTTTTCAGGATTTCATAGTTTGGGGGTTTGCAATATTTCCATTTGATTCTGTCATGCGTGAGGGTATGAGCTTGGCATTTGATCAAGAGTATGAAGCCCTTTAAGAACCTTGATGTTGGCGGCACTGATTGTTGAACTTTGTTGATGTTGGTGATATTGATTGTTGAACTCCTCTACCATGTCCTTAACAAAAATGCACTCTTCACTCAAAGGAAAACAACTAGTTAGGCATTGTAATCTTTTTATACCACATTATAAGGTTGAGGAGATGAACCCTTCACTCAAACCAAAATCATTGGTTAGGCATGTTAAACCTTTTCAATTTCTATCATGTTATAAGGTTGAGCAATCCAACTCGAAAGACTTTGAGCTAGATGATGTTTATGTATCTCTTGTTGATGATGTTTATGTATTTCAAGTAGCGTTGAATCAATGATGAGTTTCATGAATGACCATGTTGATCAATGATTTGTAGTTTTGATGTCTATTTTTGCTACTACTACTAAAGTTGTGGAGGAGTCTTAGGAGTCCTTAAACTCTGAGCCATATTATTTATGTAGCTCATGTTGATGATCTTTTGTCTAGTAGTGGTGATGAGTTTGATCATGATGAGGAGTGATCATGTTGTTGATCAATGATATGTAAACTTGTAGTAGGTTAGTGACCCCACAGCTTAGAGCATTGTTTTCGGACTCTAGAGGCCATTTAGAGCCTCATTGATTATGTATTTTGTTGCGGATATGTATTGCACTCAATGCCATTTTGATATATTTACCTTTACATGGTATATAGATGAGAAAACCTTGCATATTTTGTTTCTATTGGCTTAGAATCATGGTTTTAAATCTTAAAAATAGTTTTTTTATTAAAAATTAATTATTTAATGTATTTTTTAAAAACCAGTTCGTTTAGACTTGACCAGTGCTTGTTCGATTGATTCTGGTTCGAAAGGTGGACCGGTCCGATCACAGGTTCCGGTTTTTAAAACATTGGTTGGGATTGCGCAGAGCTGAGAGGCTCAATTTCTTCAGTTGTTGGGGCCTAGGGAGTTGTGAAAAGATTGTGGATTAGGAAGCTGGTGGGGTGTTGTTGTTGTCGAAGCAGAACAGTACTTAATGGGACAAAACCAAGGTAGAAGGTGTTGCTGCCTTGACGGATTTCTAGCCAAGAAATGTAGATCTGAGTCGCTGTCGTAAAGAGGATTGGAGAGGAGTAGTTTGACATTTGGCGAGAAGATTTCCAGCATGGAAATCAGGACTTAGAGGGAGATTTCCAGGAGGGAAGTTGAATCTCAGAGGGAGTCCAGAAGAAGAGCAGAGATGGTAGTGAATGGGTTGAGGGATCAGGATAGGTTAGACCGGGCTTCCAACTTTGCCATCTGGAAGGCAATGATCCTGGCAGTCCTGGATAGACATCGCATCAAGGGCTTTGCCTTGAGAACCGTGGCTATCCCAGTCGGCCCAACTGATAATGAGAGGTATGAGGATGCAATGGCAAAGGTTAAGTGCATAATCCTTGATGGGGATAGGGATCATTTAATACCGGATATTGCCGAGAAGAACACGAGAAAGGAGATGTGGGATAACTTGACGACATTGTATCAGGCCACTTCCGTGCAGAGGAAGCTGCTACTAGAGAATCAGATGTGGTCATATCAGATGCAGAAGGGGGAGTAGATAGATCCATTCCTTCTTAGGTTATGGGAGATTCGTGACCAACTTACTTCCATTAAAGCCACGCCGGATGAGGAGTTTATGGTGAGGACCACCCTGAATGAAATCTCCGAGGAGTGGGAAACATTTGTCCAAAGCATTTTGGGCAGAGCGAATCTTCTAGGATGGGAAGAGATATGTGCAGCTCTTCGCCAAGAAGAGATCAGACGACTGACCAAGGCGGAGAGTAGTGGCAAAGGTGGTCGAATCAAGAAAGAGGAGGAGGAGAATGCGGCTCTGGCATTTGTGGGACAACAGGGGAAGAGGAAGAAGAAGGATATCTCCAAGGTGAAGTGCTTCCATTGTGGGGAGTTAGGTCAATATGCATCCCAGTGTCCCAGGAAGAAAAATAATGGAGAGGCTTCTGACTCCAAGGCAGGTCCGGCTAAGGCAGAGAAAGAAGTCAAGACTGATGACGATTGCGCCATGAGTGCTCGTGCATCTCTAGAGAAGAGGTGGGGAGACATCAAGCTGTAGTTAGGAGGATCACAAAAGATGTTGGGGTAGGATTCTTGAGGTGCTCAAACTCTTGGATCATATCTGGCTATGGGAGTCCCGAATGACAGTAGCAGGATAACAGATGTCGGGTAGAAGCATGATGTAGAGTGCAGAAGTCTGAAGCAGCTCAGTTGGGGTTGCAGCAATGTGAGAGGCACAGAAGGGGTTGCAGCAGTGCGAGAGGCACAAAGGGAGCACAGGATAGCAGTAGAGGCATCTTCAACATCAGGAGGCTTTCGGACTGACAAGGATGTCAGTAGTTGGGTAGATCAATTACTTACTTCTCGGTAACTGAGTTGTAGTGAAGCAGTGAGTAGTGGTAGTGCTATGGGCTGCATGACGCAACATGTTGAGAGGGAGCTACAGTACAGATGTAGCAGTGGCAGTGGCAGAGCCATGGGCAGCAATACAAAAGGCATTATTGCAGTGGATGTTGGGTAGCAGGCCAAGCATCAACATAGGTACCGGTGCTAGAGGATTAGTGTGATGTTCAGTGGTGGAGCATTACTAGAGCATATTCCTCGCTAAGAGGGAGTGTTGATTTGGGGTAGCATCAGATGTGCTCTAGCCATGAAAATTGGTGGAGAGGCTAAAGCACATGAGATCTCCAAGACCCAGAAATGGTTTGGGGAAATTCCACCCAGTTAGAGAGATATGAAAATAATTAATATTTTTAATGGGGTTCCTAAATCTAAACTTAGGAAAATTAAAATATTAATGAGTATTAATATAAAACTGGGTGAGAATGTTCTCAATGACATGGATCAAGCCAAATCTAACCTTAGTCGTTGATTAGAGACTTAATCTCGGCCGTTGAAGACTCAACAGGAAAAGTATAAGAGGAAGCTTGAGGGTCAGTTGGAGATACACCAAGATTGATCAGTCAGTTCGATTTTCTGGGGTGGGGTTGTTGAGAAAATTCGAACAAGTGATTTGAGTTGTAGTGAGGGGCAGTGAGTACATAGTAGAGAGGCAGAGATAGTGCCTAAGGATCAACGCAGTGGTAGACAATGTTTTAAAACTCTGACTCCGACTCGGAAGGGGCCGAGGGTTGACTCCGACTGAATATCGACTTGTCCGATTTGATTTCGATGACTTGGTCGTTGTAAAAAATACATTGAATATTTATTATCTATAAAAAAACATAAGATTAAAGATTTTCATTCATGTTTCCGAACACAAATCATTAGAATATAGAGCGAAGACAACATATGATCAAAGTAGGCTCATGAAGATATCTATTATATCAAAATGGCACCAAGCGCACCATCCAATACAAAGTTCATACTTAGCCACCAATGCTAGGAATCAAGATTCTTTTCTGCCTCGGCCTAAAGACAATCACTAGACTACAACAACAATAATACCAATTCTCTGCCCCTAATGAAGTCTCAAAAGTCTTGATTTAATTCTGGTCAAGCTCCAGAACAATCAGAGATAAATATGTATTTATTAGTCCATTGCCAGAATGTTTGCCGTTTTAAAAACATTATATGGCTCAATGCATTGTTTCAACTTTCTAATTCATGCCACTAGGATAACCATACTTTGGCCTTGTAATTCTCAAACCTTTCTCACAATGATAGATTACTTTAGGGCTATAAATATGCAATAAACAACAACCCAACCATTGATATGTAGGAGGAAGAACAACTTTTGACAAATGTGCTTCAAGATTTTTGTCAAAGAGTCGAGCCGACCGAGTTGTTATCGAGACAGCCGAGTCATTATCGAGTCGGCCGAGTTGTTACTGAGTCGACCAAGTCAATGATTGGCTCAGTAACAACCCGGCTAGCCATTCCGTTTCGGCCACTGAGCCAACCCGGCCAGGCATTGGCTCGGTCTGACTCAGCCGTTTTTTAAAACAATGGTGGTAGAGGGGTTGCCTAGAGGCAGCAAAAACCACGCAGAGAGGCAGCAGGCTAGCACTGACGGTTTAGGAGTGACACTGAGACTAGCAGGGCTAGCATAGAGCCTAGGAGAAGCGTTGGAAGGATTTTCATGGGGCAGACTTGTTGAATCCCTGTCTCTAAGAAGAGGTATTACTGCCGTGTAAAAGTCTTTGTTGGGTGAGCTAGTTCGGCACCCTAGTTGTACTCAAGATTCTGCATAATAATATAACCCTCAGAACTGTTGCACCTGTTTTCCCAAGTTAGGTTTTTCCGGGAATGATTGTCCAAAAATAATGGTGTCCCTTGTGTGTTTGTTCTAGTATTTCAGTTGATGATCTGTATATGAGGTAAGGCTGCATCTGCGTTTATTTTTAGTATTTTTGTGTATATATAACTTGTTAATGTAATAAACAAGTAGGAGAATTTAAACCAGAGGATGCAGTATGGATTTCTAACGGGTTAGACTTACAAATTTCAACATTCAGCCCCCTTCTTCTCCCCTCATTTCCCTAGGCCGCAACCCTAAAGGGCTTGCGGCGACCTCCTAGAAGCCTCCCTTAGCGTGTTGCAGGCCTTAGGGTCTCAAAAACCCTAGGCTGCAACCCCTAAGGGGCTTTTTGCCCTACTTTTAGCCTAGCGGTAACTAGCCGCTGCCTCACTCTGCCTTCTCTTCCTCCCTCTTGGCCTCTCCCTAGCCCAGCTTGCCCTCATCCATTCTTGGTTGGCCTCCAAATTTTCTGAATTGAGAATTGGCGGGTTTTGTAGGTGAAATTGGCTCAAAGTTGGTGTTTTCAAGTGCCAAGTACTTTGGAGAATTTTTGGGCAACTTTGGCAAGTGATCTGCAAGGCCTTAGGCCTAGGGTTTGATCTCTAAACCCTTGTCTTCTCACTGTTTTGCTACATATGTTATAAATCTTTCATAATAGTGAAAAGAATTCTTAATTAAGTGACATAAACATCACATCTAAGTGGTCTAAACACACTAAAAGTTTCATGGTAAAATTTTGCTAATTGTTTGGTGACTTGGACATTATTTTCTTGAGCTTAGATTTGCTTGTTTGTTTGCTGGAATATGTTGGCATAATCAAATAGATCAGATCTGATATAACTTTGAAAGAGCACATTGAGAGGCATAAAATTGATTGTGTGATATTTAGCATATTATCATAACATCTAAGTATCTTAGGTATCAATTTTTTGGCATAAATCTCCAATTTGTAGTGACTGATATCTCTGCATAATAGTGTGATCAGATCTGATATTTTCTTAATATTACATATTAAGAGGGATAAAAACTCATAATTTCATATTAGAAAAGTTGTTTTACCATTTGGCCACTGTTGGGCACAATTTGGCATATATTCTCACATTAATTGCTCATTGTTAGCATATTTTGTTTACCGTTGTAATAAGTGATTTCATATCTGATATACATTGAATAATTCATATTAAGAAGAGTAGCTATCATGCATAATCACTTGGAAAGTCATTTAATGTTTCATTGTTCATATTGGGTTCTTATATGCTTGCTATTTCTTGGATTTAGAGTGATTTGCTTGCTACTGTCCTAAAGTTTAATTAGTTTCATAAGCTTGTCCGAACATTGGTTAGTTAAAATCTAACACTTGTTTGTTTCTTGTAAGTTCATTCATAGCCTCTAAGAATCATAATTTTGCACTTTATAAGCACTCACTCATCATATCTCTAATACTCTAATCTTGTTGGATGGTTTAAGTCACTTTGGGCAGTGAAAGATCACTTGAGGGTTTAAAATGTTGATTATATAACTAACATTATGCAATGGATCTGGAAAAATATTTGAAACAACATCCCAATATCTTGTAAGGCCCCCAAGTGCAATAAGAGATAGCTCCCAGTCACCAGTGACTTCACCAATAGATAGATCATTCTTGATCTCGATAATCCTCATGAAGTACGATTGGATGGATTCTCCTATATCCATCTTGATATCTTTCAACTTGTTCATGAGAAAGAGAATTTGATTTGCATTGTTTACTTTGAACATCCCAACCAGCTTTTCATACATCTCCTTAGATGTTTCCAAATCAGAAATATAGGCAACCAAAGGCTTATGAATAGAATCAACAATAATCTTCTTAGATTTAACCTCGCCTTTCTTGTACTTAGTTTGTGCAACAGTGAATGCATTTGATGGAGGCTCTGCTATTCTGTTAGGATATTTCGACACATAGGAAATAATTGAGTACAACTTGGTGTAGTGTATAGTTAGGAAAAATGTGTTTCTTTAGTATGTACTTTTTGTAACTTACAATCTGACGATCGCAATATTCTAGACATGAAGTGATCTAGCGGTTCATTCTCTCCTCAGTATTACTGACACTTGATCCATGGCTTAACACTCGGTTGGTCCATGATCTCTATTTAAAGAGCATGGAGGCTCATTTGTTAGGTGACCATTCATGAGAGAAGATTATGTAATTTTATTTTATTTATTTATTTATTTATATTAATAAATTCCCTGAAGTTGGCTCACGCTGTGGACTGTTTCCCTCTTTGAGGGTTTTAACCATGTCAAGAATACTAGTGTACTGATCTATTATCTGTTTGTGAGTGGTTCCCTTTGGTGTTATATCTAAGGAAGTTACCTTGTAAATACCTACATGGTATCAAAGCTATTTGAGGGCCGCACCCATTGATGATCCAAATCCGAAGTCGGTACAACTGCATCCGACTGTCGTCTCCTAGATCTACTGTTTCTGTCTAATTTTGGTCCAAGAGAACTGCTCGATTGTGTTAGGAGCATATGTTCCAGTGAGGAACCCCTTTTGTTTCACATGAAAAGGTTTCCAGTAGCCCTAGCTATGTCATTTTTAAGACCTAAGTGTATACAGTCTTTATTTGTAGTTATAGTTATTTATGTCTTTGTTTATTTTGGTTTATAGTCATCTAAAATTGTTTTTTTGTTACCGGATCTATACCTTTCATTTTTGCATATGCTTTTTGCCCCGCGACTTTGTGCAATCTGGGAAAACTAGAAACAAAAAGAAATGATTTTTCTCATGTGCGTGCTCTTTTCCACTGAGCCTTAGTGTGATCTCGGAAAATCAAAAACATTGAGGAAAATATATAGTTTTCGGCCAAATCTAAATTTAAGCCGTAAGGTTTGGATATTTTTCCTTGTTCATTTGGTTTGTGTGGTTGTATTTTTTGTTTTGTAGGCAAAAAGGGTTTTTTCAAGTAAGTGCGCACCTCAAAGCTTTAGTGAGCTAAAAAAAAAAAAAAACAAAACAAAAAACACCCCTTCCTCCTTTCCAAAATTACTAACCTTTTAAACTAGCTCATTTGGTCTAAAGTTACTTTATGAGAATAGAGGTCTTGGGTTCAAGTCTTTCTTTTTATTGAGTTACTTTTTCAAAAAACACATGTAACTTCTGTTTTAAAGTTACTTTATGTAAAAGTGTTCTCACCCATTATAAAAAGTGGGTCACTTATAATTTTAAAGTCACTTTATCTTTTATTTAAGTTACAATTTAGTGGGTAGTTCATAAAGTACCATTGTAAAATTGAGTTTCACTTATTTATAAAAGTGGGTCACATTTTGTTTTAAAAGTGAGTTAATTAGATTAAGTTTCGAAAGGGGGGGGGGGGGGGGATTTTTTTTAAATATAAAATTATGATTCACTTCCCAACATTCACGTGGTTCGTTGGCATTTTCAACCACAGTTTTTCAAAAAGTCGTAACTTCATCCAGAAGCCATTTTCAGAGCCATTATTTTTTAATCGGCCTAATTTTTTGAGATTTTTCCATTGGAACACTTAGTTTCAGCGTCTACAACTTCAGTTTCTTTGAAAATGGAAATTTCATGCCTAGTTATTCTTGACAACATCAACTACTTCCAATGGTTGTCCTACATTGTGGATTTACTTAGAAGTAAGGTCTTTATGGAATAACCTCAAGCCAAGAGTCTAAACCTCAAGATGAAGATAAGCAAACAAAATGGGAAAATAAGCAAGATCAAGCACGTGGGTTGATAGGGATGTTTATTTTTGGAGACCTTAGATTCCATATCATAGAAATTGATGCCCCTGATGAAGCAAGGAAAGAACTCAATAAGGTTTTTGGAATAAAACATGAAATTATAGCCTATCAACTCAAAAATGAGTTGCTTATGTTGGATCCCAATAATTTTCTTCCATTGAAAATCTTTTGTTCAAGTTCAAGACCCTTAAACTTCTCTTGGAAGGTGTTAAGGTTAAGAAAGAAGATGGTAGCCTTATCTATTCCATTTTTACTAAGTTAGGACCAACCTACTCTGTGTTTGTTTCCACCTTCCATTCTACTAGAAAAGCCTTTATTTCTCAAGGACAAGACTACAAGTGCCCCTCTTTTGATGCCTTTTGTGATGTTTTAATAAGAGAGCAAGAAAAGCTCTTACATCTTGGTCCTCTTAATACTAGAAACTCTTTTAAGAAAACCTTAGCAGCCCAGCAACAACCAAGTTCAAAGAATCCTAAGAAGCAACATCCTAAAAAGAATGGTCTTAAACCAAACAAGGGTCCTAAGCAATTTCAGCCTCACAATGAAAAATCAACTCAACAAAATGATAAGGCAACTAAAACCAAAGGGAAGAAGACTGATAGAAATTATAACTTTTGTAATCGTGATGGCCACTTAGAATCCAAATGCTTTAAGAAGTTGGAAGCTTTGGAAGCAACAATGAAGAAGCATAACATCTATTTGGAGCACTCTTCAACTTCAAGTTCATCTTCAGGGATAACACTTTCTACATGTGGTTGTCAAGCATCTTGATTTGGTTATACACTAAATGTATCTTCTTCTTCTCATTTTTGAAGTTGACGAGTAATTATTAGTTTTCAAGTTATGTAGGCTTGAAGTAAAATTTGGCCAATAGATGTGTCTTTTCACTAATTCGTGGAGCCCTTTTTTGTGTATAGTTAAATGGTGAAGGCAAGTCATTTGTGAATCCATTCTGTGCAACTTTCTTCTTGGAGGAGAGCTCATTGGAGAGATTATCTTTGTGCCCTAGCCACAACAAAGAACAGGGGGACACTAGCAAAGGTAAAGGTCTGTGTAAAGGATTTTTCCAGATCACCGAGAGCTAGTTGGAAGCCAAGTCTTGCTCGAGGAAGGGATGAGGCCCTGTGCTAGTAGGCCACACCAAAAGACTAGACAACAAGGTGAAAAGAGGGATGTTTCAGGGCTAGTTTTGGAGGCCAAGATTGCAGGAAGGGAGCCGAGCGCAAAGGTAAGATTTGTTGTTGTTTGAGGGTGCGTTGAGTACTGGAACCTCTGTTTTGAGGGCCGACGAGGATAGCAGCTAGACCGAGTTCACGAGGGGCAATGACGTTGTTGATAGAGGTTGTTTGGGCCACTATTAGAGGACTATCTCACGGTTTTAAGGTTGTTGTGCTAGGCCGCAGGCCATAGCACACAACTAGGGTTGCGTAAGGGGTGTTTAAGGGGATATACCCACGTGCAGTGTGGCGAGGGAGAAAGCCTACTAAGGTGTGTTGCAGCCCTTTAAGGGCCTTGTTTGGTGACTGTTGGAGGATTTAGGGTTGCAGCAAGTGCCCTAACCAGGTGTCACGAACAACAAGGTACAAACACATGTGCAACGATGTTTTTGGATGTCACGAACAGCAAGGTACAAACACATGTGCAACAATGTTTTTGGAGGGATGTTGGGTCAAAGATGTTGACTAGAGTGTGGATTAGTTGATGTGCAACTTGAGGAGACCTTAGGAGTTGTTTGGAGGTTTCCACGTGGACTGTTAGGTAGCCTACCAAGCAAGCAAGGTGACAACATGGACATCATATTGGAAGGCAAGAGGACAACAAGGAGTGTTGCAGATGTTCACTTGATGACAGTTGGATAGATGTCCTAGGAGACGATATCATTGGTGCCCAGATTTGCGCAATAGCTCCTCTATTGCAGAATAGAGGGTAGATTGGTGAAGTCTGTGGACAACCATGCGTAAGGGTCTCCTAGGTGCGGGGATGCCCTAACTAGGAGAAGATGTTATAGTGTGGATTGTTGGAGGGCAGCGTGAGAGAAGACCAAGTGTGGATGTGATTGGGCACTTATGGTCTACTGGAGGACAACGTGATTGTGCCCAAGTTGGAGCTCGGTGTGCACCATCTTCATGGACTTAGGTGGTTTCTAGAGTTGCAGTTGTTGAGTTCATGGGTCTGATCAACCAGGAATAGTTTGTGTAACTCGAGACTTGTGTGTGGAGAAGGACTTCTACAATAGAAGCTACACAGTCCTCCTAGCCCATGTCCATTATGGTAGAGCACATCTTGCAGTGATAGGTGGCAGCCCTCCATGCCTTATGTCGGTCTTCATTGGAGCAGCGTAGGAAGACCATAGTGGGCTGAAGTCCCTAAGTAGCTGAGGAGCAGCAATGGGCAGATTGAGAGTTGTTCACAAGTGGCGATGTGAACAACTCAAGAGTCTTGATGGATGAACGATCAATTAGTGAGTAGATTGACAATCGTGGTTCAATGGTTAGATGGACTGGGAGCATTGGTAGAGGCAGGAGATGCAGATCAGGAGTCGAAGGGTCGGGCAGTTACAGGGTATGGCTGAGAGAGGCTGAGAGAGTCGACTACATCAGCCAGATGGTCAGAGTATCTTGTTGAGGGTAGATTGGTTGTTGATGGATAGACACCAAGCTCGAGTTTTGTATCTTGTACTAGTGGATGTATGAGGGCCATTATCCTTGGTATGGGAACCCTAGACTGTTGTATTATATGTTGTTTAATATAACGAAGTTGGTTGTCTATATTCTGTGCATGCGTGATTAACTGTTGTTTATATTCTGTTGTGCAAAGTCGTATCATTGAGATTCTTGGTTTGGTAGCGTCAAAGATTTTAAGGCTCTATCCTAGACCCAAAGTCGTGGAAATTCGACACAGGTTGGCCTAACCAAGATGGAGAGTAGTATTTTGGCACAAGGATATACGTTGAGGCATATAGTGGAACATTAAGTTTATTCCACTGTGTACACACACAATTGTTAATCAGTGCATACAAGTTGGGATCGTCTTCTTGAACAATATCTTTTATTTGCCCCAACATGGTATCCATCTGCTCATACACCTCCCCAGTCACTGGTTTATCTGTATTTGCAAAATGAATCATGCTATAAATGGGCTTGGTGAATTGCAATACTTGCCTCGCACATGCCCAAAACAGACCATCAAGAGCAGTCATCTCCACCTAGTCAAAACCTTTCTTGTCAGCTGCATTTGTAGCCCTATCCTTTAATACTTGCCAGTGTGGACTTGATACCATACTAGCCAATGACTCTCTTACCTTCAAAAGGCGCCTGAAGGTGAGATAATAGCTAGCAAATCTAGTTTTCGCAGTCTTCAACAGCTCCAATCTTGAGTGACTGCAGAAAACCCCATGGGTATTGCTATGATTTGTAATAAATTTTATCATCTGTTTGCTTCTCTTGTACAAATCACCAATCCATTTGTATTGCTAGTTTTTGTTCTTAATAATATCATACATCAAAAGGTTCATTGTGTGAACCAAACACTCAGACCAAAATATGTTGGGGTATTTATCCTCGATAATTGCTTCCGTTGGCTTACAATTAGTAGCATTATCAGTGATGACTTGGATGATATTGTATGGCCCAATACGTTCAATTGTTTCAAGTAATGGTTCTGCAATATTGATGTCAGTCTTGAACTTCCCTGAGTAATCATATGTTGAAAGCAAGATGGCACCACTAACAGACACATAAAGAACACTTATCAATGGCTTGCCTTTTACATTTGCCCATCAATCAGATACAATAGACACCCCATGCTCAGTCCAAGAATTTGTCATTCTACTCAAAGAATGTGATATTTTTGCTTTTTCATGATCAAGTCCAACGATTCTAGCCTTGTCATACCCAGGGCTCTTGTATCATTTGGGGGCATCATTTATGGCAGAAACCATTTCATGCAAATAATGTGAGCGAAGAACATTGAATGATATCCGACATGCATAGAAAGTGACATCATTGAAAATGACATCATGACTCAATTCTACTTCCCTTTGACCAAGCACATATATTCCTTCACTGTAGCCCACAAACGTTCTTTTCTTCCTAGATGCATCTAGTTTGTTTCTTTTCTCTTTCGGCACATCTAAGTATACGAGACAACCAAAAATTCTAAAATGAGAAACATTAGATTTATTACTGGTGAATACTTCTTCGGGTGTCTTGAAGTCCAAAGCTTGATGTGGGCATCGATTTTGGACATACATAGCAGTGTTGATAGCTTCTCCCCATAAGAACTTCGAAAGACTTTGATAATGAACCATAGCCTGGGAGGCTTCTATGATGGTACGCTTGTTTCTTTCGGCAACACCATTTTGTTCAAGAGTATATGTGGTTGTAGTCTCCCTTTTAATGCCAACTTCCCTACAATAGCCTTTGAATTCATTTGACTCATATTCGGTCCCATTATCGTTCCTCAGTATTTTGATCTTCTTCCTTATTTGATTCTTGACCAAGGCTTTGAAGGAACCGAAACATTTGAATACTTCATCCTTCTTCTTTAAAAAATAGATCCATGTCTTGCGAAAGAAGCCATCCACAAAAATAACATTATACAAATATCCACCCAAAGATGTCATGGGAAGCATACCTAATAGATCAGAATGGACCAATTGAAGAATATTAGTGGTTTGAGTCTCACTTGAGGGGAATGGTCCCCTTGTATGTTTTCTAGCTTCACATCCTTGACAAACACCTCCATGATTTAAGTTCAATTCAGGCATCCTTGTGACCATCTTCCTGACGTCGTGGAAGGCTTTGAAATGAAGGTGAGCAAATCTTCGTTACGATATTTTGGATTGAAGAGAGGTGTCACAAATCGTTGCTCCCAACGGACTTCCTCCAACCTGATAAAGACCTTCAACCCTGAATCTAAGAGTGAATGCATCTCTTGGGTTCCTTTGCCAAGGACAAACCTTCCCATCAATGAATGTCACCATGAAACTGTTATCTTCCATCGCAGAAATAGAAACCAAGTTTTTTTTTCAAATCAGGGACATATAACACTTCTTGCAAATGAAGAGTTTGACATTGATTTAAGTGAAGAGTAACAATACCAATTCCTTTCACGATGTTGACCACTACGTGTTAACTATCCATAGCAGTACACCCCCTGTTTTCGCAAAAGGGATAGCGCCTGATCGATGTGTTCGTGCCGTTCGACTATCATCATCAGACTGATCATGTTATATTGTAAACCCTTTTTGCATGTGTAAATTGTAAATAATCTCAACAAATCTGTGTCGTGCATGTAATTGCCTAGGTAAACCTAATTTTTTGATGACGATCTACATTCCAGAAGGTTTTTTGTCTCATTGATCCATGATCGGCAGAGTTTTCTTTCAGCCTTACCCCAAAGCCAGAATGTATTTTGTCACCAGAATGTTAGGGGAGTCCTAGTGTGCTAGATTGAGTCTATGTAAAAGTGATTTGGGAATAATCCTAACTAGTTGGTTAGGTTATTTTATTACAAATTGCTTGATCTGCTAGATTATTTTTGTGTCGTAGAAATGGGTAGTCTGTGAGGGTCTTGGTCAAATGGGTTTTCCCCCTTGAGATGTAAAAAATATAAAATTCATGATGTAAAATATCTTGAGGGTTAGAAAAATAATTTATCCCTTCATAGGTCCTAGGTTCTAGGAAAATTTAAATTTTCCAGTGGTAAAATTCGTGGATCCTTTAAAAAATTAAATCTTAACTAGTCCAGAGACTAAGATTAATTGATTATTTTGCTAAATTTTATATCTTAGGTCCCTGGGGTTAAGTCAAAGTCAAAGTTTTGAGGAAATAAATGCAAAATTCTATTTTTTGAATATATTAAAATGCATTTAAAAGAAAATTTTTAAATTTCCTCAATATTTAAAATTTCGACGAATGAGATTAAAATAAATTTTGATCTCATCAACGGTCGAGATCGCTTTAACAAGGATCACTCGAACTAGACATTGGAAAATTTATCTTTAAATAGGGGGTCATTTGTCATTTGAGATCATTCGAACTTTGGATCGTGTACTAAGCGAAAATCTCTCTTGTAATCTTTTTATGAGCAATAAAGAAAAACTTTGGGGTTAAATTTATGCTGGCGTTACTCTTGGTTGAAATGTTGTAAGATGTATTATTTTCCTGCATATATTTCTTTTTAGCCATTGATATAGCTTTCTGAAGAGCGATCTGAGGACAAGTATCTTGCTTAGTCGCTGGGGTTTGAATGGTAATTTAAATTTTGAATATAATAGCAGGTGTCTCTTTTAGATCTGAATTTTATTATTGTTCTCTCGCTCTATGATTGACGACTGAATTGAGTTTTGCAGGAAAATCCTTGATTATCAGATCATTGGACGTTTGGGGCAGTTCTCGGCTGAACTAGCCAACTCCCGATTTGCGTTTTCTGAAGAGTCCAGTTTGATTTTGATCCCGGGCTTATCATAATATATTTTTATGAATGATGCATGAAGGGTTTCAAGCTTAGTACCTCCTTTAAAAATCCAAAAAAAAATAATTTTTCTATGCTAAATTGTTAGATCCGGCGACTGAGAGCCACAGATCATCAGATCAGGGAGTGGAGTCGGACTCACACTCCCTAGATCTGATAGATCTGCCATTTTTGTATATAGATCTGTAATTTTCTTCAGTTTTCTGACTTTGGGTTTCAGGGTTTCTTGGGTCATTGTGTATATCGTTTGGGTGCTTTGTTTTTGTCATCATAGGTTGCAGATTTGAAGGAGAATTCTTGTTTGAAGCTAGATCTAGGCCCTGTAGGGTGAGATCTAGCCTCAAAATCAGCTCTTGCAGGGGTATTTATATCAGATCTGGAAAATTTTGTGGGGTTTTCATCAGACAAATCTGAAGCAAAAAGATTTAAAATTTTTTTCAGGCTATCTGTCTGCTGTTGCCTGGGGTTTCATTTTTGTTGTAGAAAAATTTCTATTTTTTTAAGGCAAACTGTGTAAAACCCTTGCTGCCATTCAAATCTACACATTGCCATACTTCTCAATTCGCTGTCCCTTGCTACAGTTTCCTATCTGCAACTCTCAGCAACTCATCCCTCATCCGTTGATTCCTTAGCTCCCTATGTAGCAAACCCTTTGCGGTTCCTCAGTTCCATAACGTCACGCGTCCAAGCTAACCCGCATTTTCTTTATCCCTTGTGTCCATCGGCTCCACGCATAACCGCATCCCATCGAACTTGACCTGCAACAGATCCGCACGTCCTTGATCTAGCAAACCCTTCCCTCTTCGTATAGCTGTGTGCTATCGCTTCCCCATTTGGCCTACCAAACCCCACACGCATCGCTGCTCCTTCCCATATTTCCTTACACTACTGCTATTGCACCATCCGTCCAACTATCCATCCGTTGCCCGACCTTCTCTAAACCAATGTAAACCTCACGCAGTCCACCATCCTCCCCATCAACAGGCAATCTCCCTCTGTGGCTCCTTCCCTCAACGCACCCTCTCCCCTCCACGCAGCGGTATCCGCGGCCATATAACTTGCGTTCCTCTCTCCTCCAACCTGCAAAAGCTAAACCCTCCATCGTTGCCATTCGTCGTGAAGCCTGCTCTCGGTCTTCCTTTCCGCCATCTAAGTATACTTTCACCATGACAAACACAAAGCATTTTCGATTTTTAGGTGTATTACATTGGGTTATATTGTTTGGGTTTATTTCATTTTTGGTTTTGTATGTATTTAGAGTGTTAACACATTGTATTTTTTAGATTTCATATAGTTTGATAGCATAAACACTTTGATTTTTTTTATATATTAGTGTTTTTTTTTAGGGTTTTAGTCGGTGGTTTGGCATTTTGACTTTTCATTTGTATTATTATGAGTTAGATTTAGATTGATTTCCTTTTTTATTAAAAACATTAAAAAAAATATCGATTGTGGGTTTCATTTTGTTTTACTTAGATTTTGTTTTTTATTGTCTTATTTTGACTTTGATTTTTTTTTATTTTTTATTTGAAATTAAAAAAACTTCTAAATCATTAAAAATTTCAAAACATTAAAAAATTTTTAAATTAAAAAACTTAAAAATATAAAATATTTAAAAAATCAGAAAAAAATTAAAAAATCCTAAGAGTTAAAAAAATTTCTAAACATTAAAAATTAAAAAAAATTAAAAAACTTTAAAAAATCCTAAAAAAATTTAAAATTTACATAATATAAAAATGAAAAAACTTTTGAAATTCTAAACATTTAAAAAATCATAAAAATTTTAAAACTTTGGTGACTAAGGATTTTACAAATAAAATAAAAAGCGTTTGTGCTTTAATGTTAAGAAAATTTAAATGTGGCCTATGGCCCATTAAAATTTTTATTTTAGTCCCTTTTCATTTTCTGGTCGCATTAAAAGATTTTAAAATTTCCAGTTACCATTAAACATTATTGCCTAAGGAATAATAAAAAATTGAAATTTAAAGTTCCTTAGTGTTATTAAATGCATTTCTCATGATTCTTCTATAGTCTGGTGTGATAAATCGTATTGGCCTTTGGAAAAGATTGATTAATTAATTCTTGATCTTGGTCATTAACGATAATCGTTTTAAATCTGGAATCTTTTGCATGTGACAGTGTTGGGCATTATGTGGATTATCGTCACTTTTTGTCACATACTGAAAACCATTCTGGGTAGCTTGTTTTGTTGATGGTTAATTCAAATAGAGAAGGCATTGGTCTAAAACTATTTTTATCTTGTGGTCGTGTCTTGTTTACTTTGGTGTTTAATCTATCAATTTGATTTAATCATTTAAATTCATCAAGTTATCCATCTCCTAGACACTGTTTTTCACAGACTATCCTCATCTATTTACCTAGGGACTACCCCCCTTGACTTGCTTAGGAGAGAGTCTAAACGGAGTTAGTAAGGATTTAAGAGTGACAACCCTTACTCTGAGCGTTATTGCGCTGCCTAGACACTCTGTGTGACAACACACGGCATAAGTGGCATTATCCCCAAGTATAATTTCCATATTTGTTTTCTTTTCAACCAAGTTAGGGAGCGCTTCCCTGTACCCAATGAAGTGCCTTGAGGCACCACTATCAATCAACCAATGGTCCAATGTATCTGGAGGAGAGGCAGTGGAGATGGCAGAAATAAGAATAAATTATTTTTGTTTTGCAATATTAACTTCATCATACTTGGAGTTTCTCGATTTCTTGGGAGGACGGCCACCTCGATTTCTAGTTGCAGGAGCATTCCTCTTTCCTTTGTTATTGAACCTGTTGTTCCTTTGATTGCCATTGCCTTTGAAGTTGTTGTTATTATTGTCATCATCTCTTGGAGTATCCTTCTTGTGAGGACATTCTTTAGCGAAGTGGGAAAACCTATTACAATTGAAGCACCTTCCTTTTCTCCCTTCTTTGAATCCCGACTTGAACCCTTGTCCTTGATTCCTTGGACCAACATTGTTCCTTCTCTTAGAATGAGCGGAGAAGGAGGTAGGATTGTTTCCATTTGAGGGCTTGTCTCTTTCCATCATCCTTATTTCTTCTTGAGTGCATCTAGTCAATAGTTCACCAGATCCAGAAATCCTATCATTGTTGAGAATTGTAGTGTTGAACACATATTATGTTGAAGATGAACCACAGTTGAGGGTTTAAAATGTTGATTATCTAACTAACATTATGTGATGGATCCAGAAAAATGTTTGAAACAACATTCGAATCTCTTGTAAGGCCCCCAAGTGCAATACGAGATAGCTCCCTATCACTAGTGACTTCACCAATAGATAGGAGATCATTCTTGATCTCGATAATCCTCATGAAGTAGGTTTGGATGGATTCTCCTCTATCCATCTTGATATCTTTCAACTTGTTCATGAGAAAGAGAATTTGATTTGCATTGTTTACTTTGAACATCCCAACCAACTTTTCATACATCTCCTTAGATGTTTCCAAATCAAAAATATAGGCAACCGAAGGCTTATGAATAGAATCAACAATAATCTTCTTAGATTTAACCTCGTCTTTCTTGTACTTGGTTTGTGCAGCAGCGGATGCATTTGAAGGAGGCTCTGCTATTCTGTTAGGATATTCTGACACATAGGA
This sequence comes from Pinus taeda, assembly GCA_000404065.3. Lineage (NCBI taxonomy): Eukaryota > Viridiplantae > Streptophyta > Pinopsida > Pinales > Pinaceae > Pinus > Pinus taeda. The sequence continues at coordinate 29,676 of APFE031516465.1, read as the reverse complement.
AGTAATTAAGTACAACTTAGTCTAGTGTATAGTTAGGAAAAGTGTGTTTCTTTAGTATGTACTTTTTGTAACTTACAATCCAACAATGCCGATATGTTCTAGACATGAAGTGATCCAGCGGTTCATTCTCTCCTCAATATTACCGACACTTGATCTGTGGCTTAACACCCGATTGGTCCATGATCTCTATTTAAAGAGCATGGAGGGTCATTTGTTAGATGATCGTTCATGAGAGAAGCTTATGTAAATTTTCCTTTTTTTACATTAATAAATTGCCTAAAGTGGCCGCGTTGGCTCAGGCTGTGGACTGCTTCCCTCTTTGAGGATTTTAACCATGTCAAGGATATTGGTGCATTGATCTGTTATCTGTTTGCGAGTGGTGTCCTTTGATGTTCTAAGGAACATACCATGTAAATTCCTACATGGTATCAAAGCTATTCGAGGGTCGCATCCATTGATGATCCAAATCCGAAGTCAATACAAATGCATCTGATTGTCGTTTTCTAGATCTACTATTTATGACCTCTTTTGGGATGAGAGGACTGCTCGATTGTGTTAGGAGCGTCAGTTCCAGTGAGGAACCCCTTTCGTTTCACGCGAAAAGGTTTTCGGTAGCCCTACCTACATCATTTTTAAGATCTATAGGTATACAATCTTTATTTGTAGTCAAAGTTATTAATCTCTAATTATTTTGGTTTATAGTCATCTAAAATTGTTTTTTTAATTACCAGATCTATACCTTTCATTTCTGCGTATGCTCTTTGCTCCACAACTTTGTGCAATCTGGGCAAACTAGAAACATAAAGAAAGGATTTTTCTCATGCGTATGCTCTTTTACGCAACGCCTTAAGTGTGATCTTAGAAAATCAGAAACATTGAGGAAAATATATAGTTTTCGGTCAAATCTAACTTTAAGTCGTAAGGTTTGTGTGAAAATTCTATCACTGCAGCAATTGATTTATTTTTCCTACTTATTCCACAATAAGTTATTTATGAAATTACTTCAATAAACATTAAAATAAATATTGTTGTAGATATCACACCGTAATACAAAAATAAACATATGCACAAGCATTAACACATTGACACAGATATTTTGGACAACAATCCCTTGAAAAAACCAATGTGGGAAACCTTGTGCAACAAGGGGGGATTTTATTATTCAGCAATGCTTCTGTATAACAGGGTGCCAAATTGACTTACCCACAAAGAGAAATAATTCTCCAACACTTCTCCCAATCCCAGCGTCATCCTGACTGACCTATGCGTGGTTCTCAAACCCTTTGCGTCAGTCCTCGCTTGAATGCGTCAGCCCTTGGCGTCACTCACGCAGGCCTAGCAAGTGACTGTGTAGTCTTCTACTGCCTCTACGTCTACTTGAAAATCCCTGCGTCTGCCTCTCCTGCCTCAGCACTGATCTCTACTGGCGGATCCCGCCTCTCTGCTCCATACTTGCTACCTCCTGACTACTCACAAGACCACTGGTTCAATTTCTCAGTTAACCCCGCTCCAGAAATTGAATTGACTAGTCTCCCTCAGTGTATTCTCCAAGTGACCCTCAAGCCTCCTCTTATATTTTTCTCGTTGACGAATCAATGACCGGGCTTAAGTCCCTAATCAAGGGCTAAGATTAGATTTGGGTTGATCTATGACTTTTGAACCATTCTAACACAGTTTTATATTAATACACATTAATATTTTATTTTCCCTGAGTTTAGACTTAGGGACTCCATTAAAAATATTAATTATTTTAATATCTCCCAAACTGTTTAGAATCTGCCCAAACCCTTTTTGGGTATTGGAGATCTCATGTGTCTTAGCCTCTCCACCAATTTTCGTGGTTAGAACACATCTGATGCTACCCCAAATCAACACTCCCTCTTAGTGAGGACTGTGCTCTAGCAATACCCCTTATTGAGTATCACCTTGATCATTCGGCATTGGTCCTTGTGCTGATGCTAAGCCTCCTTGCCCAGCATCCTCTGCATTGCTGCATCATGTACTGCATCTCATGGCTCTGCTACTGCGACTGGTGCATCTGTATGACAACGCCCTCTGCATCCGTGTTGCTGCTGGTCCTTTCTCCCAACACTGCATCCACATTGCAACTCCCTCTACATCCTTGCAGTTATCACTCCCATTCTGCTACTAAAACGGGTTCTTTACCATCCCCATCTTTTCCCTGAAGTAGTCAAATTTTGTCCTTCCAAGGGCCTTGGTGAGGATGTCCGCCACCTGTTCTCCTGTAGGAGTGTAGCTCAACTGTACAGCTCCTCGTTGGACATAGTCCCTGACAAAGTGACATCGGTTTCAATATGCTTCGACCTATCATGAAACACTGGATTCTCAGGGAGCTTGACGCAAGTCTGATAATCACACATGATCCTGGTCGCCTCCATATTCCTTTTTAATAGGTTCACAAGCAGTTTTCTAAGCCATATGGCCTCACACGAAGTTGTGCTTGCCGCCATATATTCTGCCTCAGATGAGCTGAGAGCCATGGACTTTTGTTTCCTACTGCACCAGGAGGTCATTCCTGAGCCAATGTTGAAACAATACCCAAAGGTACTTTTCTGATCCACTGAACTTCCTGCCCAATCTGCATCAGCAAATCCACTCAATATGATATCCTTACTCCTAGTGTACAAGAGTCCATAATTGACCGTTCCCTGTAAATACTTGAGAACATGTTTCGCTGCTGCCCAGTGCACCCTCTTCGGTTCCACCATGAACTGACTGAGGGTGTTCACTGTTGACAGAGTAGCAAATGTCTGGCTTGGTATTGACCAAATATATCAGGGACCCTATGAGTTGCCTGTATAGGGTGGGATCAACATACTTATCTTTTGATGCACCAATCTTCTTCCAGTTGGTGATCATTGGCATAGCCATAGGTCTACAATCCTCCATCCCGAATCTGTTCATGATTTCTGTAGCATACCTCCCTTGCCCAAGGAAGATTTCTCCCTTCTGCTGCCAAACTTCCAACCCCAGGAAGTAGTGCATTCACCCCAAATCCTTCATATCGAATTTTGTGGCTAGATTATTCTTGCAGTCCCCAATGAGTCTGGATGATCCTGTCAGAAAGAGATCATCCACATACAATACTAAGATTAGCGGTGTTGACCACTGCGTGTCAACCACCCATAGCAGTGTACCCCCTTTTGTTTGCAAAAGGGATAGCGCTTGATCGAGATGTCCGTGCCATTCGACAGTCATCATCCACTTGATCATATTAAGTTGTAAACCCAGTCTGCATGTTGAATTGTAAATAATCTTAGCAGAGTTGAGTCATGTATGTAAATTGCCTAGGTGGACCTAATTTTCTAGTGATAATCTACGTTCCGAAAGGTTTTTCGTCTCACCGATCCATGATCGGCAGAGTTTTCCTTCAACCTGACCCCAAAGCCGGAATGAATTTTGTCATTAGAATCTTAGGGGAATCCTAGTGTGTTAATCTGCTAGATTATATTTGGTCGCAGAACTGGGTGGTCTATGAGGGTCTATGTCAAAGGGGTTTTCCCCCTTGAGATGTAAAATTGTAAAAGTCATGATGTAAAGTGTCTTGAGGGTTAGGAAATGTTTTAATCCCCTCATGGGTCCTAAGTCCTAGGTCCTAGGGAATTTTTTCCAAAGGCTGAGTTTGAGGATCCATAATAAAAAATAAAAAATATAACAAAAAATTAAAAAATAAAAAAAAATCAAATAAAATTTTATAAAAATTATAAAAACTATAAAAAAAGGGAGTTTTCTTTTCTTTTAAAGTGTAGATTTAGATTCTAAAGTTTCATTTAGTTTTAATTTTTGTTTTGAAATTTTGTCTGAAAAACATAAAAATATTGTGGAAATTTTTTTGCGAGATTCAGTATTTAGTTCAAGGATTTACCACGTTTTATCTTCTCCGCCAAGGCAAAAGTTTTGATGTGAAATTAATGTTTATCATCTTTTATATGATTTGGCATGCTTGAATGATCATAAATGAGATATTTGATTAGCATTTAAAATTGGATGGTTGTGTATCGAAGCTTTATCTTTCGAAATTTTTAATCACTGGAAAAGCACTGTGCGTTTATCGAATATCTTACATTACTTGAGTTATCTGATGGTTAATGATTGTTAATGAATTCATCTTTCCGCAGCATTTAATAGATAATCTTTCAACCTTTAACTCCATAAGGCACTGGTTTATTTATTTAATAAAATCAATTAAGCGTTTGTTTCCTTTCGTGTCTCCCAAACCAACTGGTTCACAGTTGGTCATCCACTTTCCTATAGGGTCTACCCCCCTTAGCCGCGGGAGAGGAGAGATCGGGGATCAGAGTGACAGCCCCTAATCTGAGCGTTGTCGTGATGATCTGTGCGACAACATTTTCTGGCGCCGTTGCCGGGGATAGAGTTTTTCTGTCCTTGGTCCTTTCATTTCAAGCTTTTCTGTGTTTCATTTCCTGTCTGGGTGGCGACTCCACTTCATATATTATCTTCAAGAGTGTATACTAGAAGACATCCAAGTGTCTGTGCAATCCTGCTCCTGATCCTGAAAGGGCCCTCAGAGTACGATTACACAAACTCTCTTCTCGTACACTTCTTGTTAACCTCGGACAAGAAGCCCTCTCTTGATATCCATTTACTTTTTACTAGTCCAGTTGAGCACGACATCATGGACATATTCACCCCATGTAACTTTGGTAATATTCGGGGTTATCCCAATGATATTCCAAAACATGGAATGGATAAATTGCCTATCTTTCAGGGAGATAACGCAATCAGTGCCAATTCACATCTGAAAGCTTTTAGTTCATGGTTGGGGAAATACGCAAGGGCCGCTGATTATAATCATGAAGATGTTAAAATGAACCTTTTTGTTCTAACTTTGGAGGGTGACGCTCTAGATTGGTTTACGGAAAAGCCTCAAAATTCATTTGATTCCTTACAATTGATTGTTAACGCATTTAAAGAAAAGTATGGAGATAAGCGAGAGGGAAGACACCTTGTGAAAGCTATCAGCATAATCAAAAAGAGAGAGAATGAAACTGCTGAAGAATTTAATAAAAGGTTTAATGATATTATTAAAGAATTACCTCAAGACTATAAACCTACCAACAAATCTCTTTGAGATTTTTACATTGATGCCTTTAGTCCTGAGCCATCTTATGAGTTAAGGCGTGCTGGACTTAATGATTATAGGAATTGCCAAGCCTTAGCTATAGAACTTGAAAAGGACAAGGCAACATCTGGGAAGTCTGAGATCCCAGGTTTCGACAGGGCTGCTACGAAACTAAAAGAACCTAAAGGAAAAGCAGTTCAAGAACCTAAAAGTGAGCTTGTTCTCAAATTACTTCAAAAGATTGAAACCATGGAAATTAATCATATTAAGGAAATAGCCACTTTGCAGAATAGGTTGGTCCAAATGGAAAGAACGCAAATACAAAATTTCTAGCCTCGAAATAATTATAACAGAAATAACAATTGGCAAAAGAAGGGTCAACCTAGTGAGCAGAGACCTCCTAATCCGTTTACTAATTTGGTTGATAATGCTCCTCCTTATTGTCGGGTTTGTGATGCTCTTCATGAAGAAGCCACTTGCCCTATAGTTAGAAGAATCTTAGATAACGGGATGTTTGGAACAAGTGATCAAATAAATGTGGTAGGTAGCAAGTTCCCTTTGTCTATGGATGATTGGATAGAGGTCAAGGAAAATAGTCGTGATGTTATGAATCCTTCATCGGCTTTTAGTATAAATAACCTTGAAAATGAAGATGATATTTTGGCTAGGTTATATCGTGAAAAACCCTCTCCCGAGCAAATCTTGGAAATTGCTAGAGATAAAGGTTTGACCTACCAGAGAAGGGATAAAGATCAAAGCGGGAATCAAATTGCCCCTCGAACTTTTAACCCTAGTTTAAACTCTAGATTTGATGTCGATTTGGGAAGTTGGTTTAACAATGCCAAAATCTGGGTTCCTGTCTCCGAGATTGCTAAAATCCCTTCCCAAATAGATAAGTTACTAAAAGTTATCCAAGGTCCTCAAATAAATATTTCTCAACAGAATAATCGAGAAGTTGGCTATCATGATGCTCCTATATATTTGTAAAGCTTAGATGCTGATAACAAGGATCACTAGCCTTTCTTTATCACCTTGTTGGTTAATGGATATAAATTGAATAATTGTATGTTGGATTCTAGTGCATCAGCTTGTGTAATGACTAAAAGGGTCATGGAACAGCTTAACTTAAGAGTTTCTAGACCCTACTATAACATATGTGCCATGGATTCTAAGAAAATTGAAGTGCATGGTTTGATCAAAGATTTGCAAGTTCATCTATCAGTTTACCCAGACATCATGATTGTTATGGATATTGTTGTTGTGGATGTGCGTGATGCCTGGGGTATGCTTCTATCCAGAAAGTGGGCCTCTGATCTAGGAGGAAGTATTCAGATGAATTGGTCATATGCTATGATTCCTTCTCCTAGGGGTGATGTTTTGTAAGATTAAATAGAGAGCCCGAAAGAAAATTTCATGTCGAAGATCCTAAGAGACCTCACAACGAGATAATCAAAGAGAAATCTGACATTGGGAACTATGTCATCATGTCTAATTTCTTAATTCCTCCCGATGATAAGATTAAGGATCTCAAGAATAAAGTTTGGTATATGTACTTCGATGGTGCAGCGTCTAGGCATGGTAAAGGTGCTGGGATAGTGCTTAAGTCTCCCCTTGATCACATTTTCAAGTTTGCCTATCGATTAGAATTTAAAGCAACCAACAATGTCGCTGAATATGAGGCTATATTGTTGGGTCTTGAATTGGAAAAATCTTTGAAGATTAAGTTGCTTAGCATCAAGGGAGATTCTAATTTAGTTATCATGCAGCTTAAAAATAAATTTACATGCAAAAATCAAAGACTAAGGAATTATCGGAATGTTGTGTGGGATACTATGGAGCACTTTGATGCCCTTGACCTCGAAGCAATTCCAAGAGATCAAAATAGTTTGGCAGATGAACTTGCCGTAGCTGCTACTACTTTCCATTTATCTGATGAACTAATTAAAGATAAGATCAAAATGGAAGTAATATTTAGACCATCTGTTCCAGATAACTCAGAGCATTGGCAGGTCTTCAATGATGAAAAGCAAGTCATTCGTTTTCTTAATAGTTTGGATGAGTTTGAGGATTTCCGGATAAATCCTGAGGAGGATGGACCTTTAAATCATGAGTATATCATAAATCCTACTCCTAGGAATGTGGTTGCCTTGGAGCAACATTTTGACTAGCATGATGCCACAAAGTTAAGAGAAGAAAATAAGATGGACCCAAGTGAATATCTTGAGATAAACATTGGTACTTCTGAAAACCCAAAAATTGTTAAAATCGGTAAAGGTACTAGTGTGGAGGAAAGAAAAAAGTTAACTAATTTACTTTGCGAATATCGAGATGTTTTAGCTTTTTCTTATGATGAATTAAAGGGCTATAGGGAGGATGTCATGGAACATACTATCCCCTTAAAAGATGAAAATGCTAAACCCTTTCGCCAGAAACTTAGGCAAATTAATCCTAAATTAGCCTCTTTAGTTCAGAAAGAGCTTGCGAAAATGCTTGCAGCAGGAATTATCGCTCAAACTAGGCATTCGACATGGTGTTCAAATCTGGTGATTATTAGGAAAAAGAACGGTACAATAAGGCTTTGTGTCGATTTCCGAAACCTTAATCTAGCATGCAAGAAGGATAATTACCCTTTGCCAAACATGGAAACTTTGTTGAAAAGAGTAACCGGTTCTGGAATGATGTCGTTGCTAGATGGTTTTTCTGGGTACAATCAAGTATGGGTTAAAAAAGAAGATCATCATAAAACCACATTCACCATGCCATGGGGTACATTCGAATACATCAGAATGCCATTTGGATTAACCAACGCTGGGGCTACATTCCAAAGGGCAATGGATTATGCCTTCAAGGGATTAATCGGGAAATTTATTGAGATTTATCAAGATGATCTCACTGTATTTTCTAAAGATAGTATTAGTCATGTAAATCATCTTAGGCGGGTTTTCGATAGATGTAGAGAATACGGGATTTCTTTGAATCCAGCTAAGTCTGTTTTTGGAGTAACTGAAGGGAAATTACTGGGCCATATCATCTCTAAGGATGGAATCAAGATTGATCCTGAAAGAATTGAAGCAATCCAAAAGATTCCTCTCCCTCATAATCTTAAATCCCTTCAGTCTTTCCTTGGAAAGACAAATTTCATCAAAAGGTTTATTCCAAATTACGCAGAAATAGCTAAGCCTATTCAAAGTCTGCTAAAGAAAGATGCAAAATTTGTTTGGCAAGAAGACGGCAAAAAAGCTTTTCAAGAAATCAAATGTGCTATTGCAAGAGCTCCTGTCCTAGTTAGTCCCGATTATTCCAAGGATTTCATGATTTTTTCTTTCGCTTCCGAAGATACCATTGTTGGTGTCCTGCTGCAAAAGAATAAGGATGGTCACGAGCAGTGTATTGCTTTCATGAGTAGAGTGCTTCAAAATTCTGAATTGAAGTACAATACCATGGAAAAGCAGGCTTATGCCTTGGTCAAGTCTTTGAAGCACTTCAAAACTTATGTGGGTTATTCTAAAATCATTGCTTTCGTCCCACATTCTGCTATTAAAGATATATTAACTCAAACTGATTGCTTAGGGACTCGTGCTAGGTGGGTGACTAAAATACAGGAATATGATTTGGAGATCAGACCCACTAAGCTGGTCAAGGGCCAAGGTTTGGCTCAAATGTTGATTGAGAGTGACGAAAAGACTCTTGGTTTGTTTTGTGTTAGCGATCTATCTTCGCCTGAGTTGCAAAGATTAGGAGAGCATGAGTTGTACAAGGACATAGTTTATTACTTGATGAATCTTACATGTCCTAACCATTTAGTTGCTCATAAGAGAAGGGCTCTTAGACTAAAAGCCACTAAGTATTGC
>APFE031516461.1:56348-73099 GCA_000404065.3 Pinus taeda | reverse complement strand
GGAAGTTTCCAAGTTTAGCATAGGTCACTGCTACAATGGCTAAGGGATGACCTTACTATCCACTCGGAGTGCGCAATGTGATCATGAAGGCAAGGCTCATCAAGGATTGGCATAGAGGGAAGTGTAAGCAACCAGAGTTGGATGACTATGATCAAGATATATGCAAGGCACTTATGAAGGGAGTTAGCCTCTAGATAGGTGCAGGGTGTAGATTCAAGAGACAAGAGTCTCACAACTAAGGCTTGGAAGTGCATAATGAATTTATCACTTGGCTGAAAGTTAAATGTGTTCATAACTTGTGTATGATGTGAGGAAAAGGAAGAACTCCAAAATTGATTAAGTGTGAGATCAGTGGAACAAGAGAGATAGAGTAAGAGAATAAAAAAAAAGTATTGAGCATAATCACACACAAATAGATAGTCAAACTCATAATGAAAATATGAAATGTACCCAAAACCAATATGTATAAATTGAAATGACAACAAAACGACGTTAATCTCCAAGTACAAGTTATGGCATAAGTATTTGCGACAAAAGTGTCGATTATAATCAGAAAGTGTGCTATGACTTAGAGGGCTTTCGAATATGAACTCAACTATCTTGAGACAGCAAAAACATCATGCAAGAACTGAACTGCCACATACAAGAGAAAAATAGATGAAAGCGACACATGCAAAAGCAAAAGTGATCAAAAGTGATTGTTAAGAAACTTACTCGAAAGATGACACACTTGCAACTAGAATGAAATAATTATACATGTTCTCTAAGAGTGGACAATGATCCATAGAAAAATATGAATGTGAAATGAGTTATGGGATGGATTCTTTATATAAGGAGAAAACACATGCAATTATGGTTAGGGTTTGCAAGTGTGCTCAATGCATGTTAGAAAACTAGGAGATGGAAGTGTGATGACAACCACTAAGAAGTGAAATAGTGCAAACTTGGGAAAGTGTGCTCTCTATGTCAGCATCAAGTGTGCAATGACTGTCAACAAGAAGTGTGTTAGCACTATCTCCAAGATATGCGCTTTCACTATATTCAAAGAATGCATTAGACTTAACCACAAGTAGTGTGCTCATGCTACCAATCACAGGGTGTGCCTAGCTTGCTCTCAAGAAATGCGCACATGCTGTCGACAGGAAGTTCACTCTGCCTGTTGGTAAGAAGTGTGCTCCACTATCACCAAGAAGTGAGCTAGGCCTATCTTGGGAGAGTGCACTATGAAGGAAAAATTAACCAAGCATGTGAAAGCAAGTAGCTTCAACACTTTTGTTTTTTAAGAGAATGCTTGAACACTTAGAAAACAAGACCGAGCATGACATTAATGACTTAAAATGAAAAATGAAATGATCATTAGGGGGCTCCAAAATTTGAATGTAGGAAAAAATTTGGAGAGTGTTGTAGCAGCTACAAAAGAAACGCGTGAAGAACTTAATATTATTATTTATGTTATATATCTAATGTAATATACATTATACATGTGTATAACATGATATTCTTATTTTATGTTTAGTTTTTAATATAGTAAATACATGTGATTTGATTATAATATATTAAATTTTAAAATATATACATGGTATAAAGTACTCATTATTTTATATATACATACATTACTTAGGAATAATCATATATATTATATAAGGATATGTTTTATTTTAAATTATTGCATAATTATAAAATGTAATCATCATAAGTACATTATTTTTAATCATATATCTATTTAAATCTAAGCTAATATTCGTAAAATTATATGTACATAAACTCACATGAAAGTCAACCACATTCCCAAGGCAAAGAAAGCAGTCGAAACTCAACACAATCATGAATTTGAAATTAGGCATCAAAACCAAGAAAATTATAAATCATTGAAGAGCTCTTGGAGAAGCGAAGGCAGACAAGGAAATAAATGTGGGGAGACACTCAAGATCTTCCAATGAAGACAACAATCCAAAGGATTGATACAAATGATGTGTTAAGAAATGATATAGGAAAGGAATAAGATCATCTCTATATCATGTGTCAATAGAAACTACCGGATAAAATTTTGACGCAAGTGCTTGGCCATCATAAATATTCATTAGTTAAAAGTATGTAATGATCTATAATAAATCTAGTGAGCATAATGATAAAAAGAAGGAGACTCATTTGGAAATGATCCCATAAATGATGAAAGACATCTTGTTCAATAATGTGATCAAAACATAATTCCAAACCCCAAAGGATCCAAAAGCATAAAAGGTAGACAACAAATATAGGAGAAACCATCAAGTAATCAAATGCAATAAAGGGGGAATTTTCCAAAAATCAAATTAGGGGGCATTACTTCTAGTCAAAATGTATGGGAGACATTGACAGGCCAACCAATGGAAACTCGCAAGGTGAAGCAATTATCTCTAGTTGAATGACTAAAAAGCTATAAAATTCAAGGAATAAAGATTAGATATTGTGATATTTTAATCCTCAAGTAACCTAAAAAAATTCATTCCTAACTTGTATGGTTGAAATTTAGAACTTCTCATCATACCCAAATCATTTCCATCATAATTCATAACTTAATACAATATGAACCCATTAGTTTTTACCATTAATTAGTCTAGGGAAAGATAAGGAAACGAAGAAAATTATAGTATTAAATTAACTTCAATAGCACAAGCATGGCCACTGCTGCTAGCAGGAATCTATAGCCTCGAAAAGGATGCCTTTTAACCCAACTAGGTTCTTTTATGCCATCTACTAGTTCTAGATTTTGGTTTCGTTGCAAACAGCCTTCAAAATTTTGGCCTACGCTCAGATTTTGGAGTCTAATTTGGCCTTGCATGTTGTCATTTATAGTAGTAAGAGTTATTCCATGTATATTCTCTATGTTTTCAAGTACTGTTTGGAAGAAAACCAAAGTGTCATCTTTTGGCATGGGGAGTGTCGCATATCACATACATGGAGTTATGACTTATTTCAAGGGGTAACTTTATAGTTAATAAGTCATATTTATCATATAGACATGTATTAGATTCATTCCCAAAGTTGTATGTATTATCGCACATGTGTCATCACTCTCATCACAAAGTATACCTTTATTGTCGCACTTGGAGGAAGTTGTTGTATTGTTGTGACTTGTCACATTAAGGGGATCATGTTGTTCAATGTGTTCTCATTGATCAATGTTGTGTTATCGACTATTTTGAGTGTGTGATCATGTTTAATTTTTTTCCTTACTCACTTTGACCTAAATAATCCCACACTTAGCCAAATTCTGAAAATTTCTTTCCCGAGCAACATGACTTCACTCAATCTTCTGAAACTGTGCATTGCGTAGTCTCAGCCCTAAAGCTCATAGCTTGCCTCTTGGAACTGCGTAATGCATAGTTCTTTACTTCCTGAACTATAGACTATGTAGTCTCAGTGCTCAACCCTAACCCTTTAGCTCCAAAAATGCACAGTTCAGCCTCCCAGTGAGTGCCTTCTGCACATTGCGTAGTTTCAAGCCTCAAGCTCCTAAATTTCCTCCTTGAACTGCACAATCCCTACGCTTCTCTCCCTCCAGAACAGTGCACTTAGAAACTTCAAGCCTCAAGACTTCCTCCTTGGGCTCCTAAGTTGTGTAGTCACCCTACCCTGGCCATCCTGAATTGTACACTACACAATCTCAAGCCTCTGTCTTCACTCCTTACATCTAGAACTATGAACTATGCAACCCTCTAGTCAGTCTCTTAGCCCAACACCTAGTTCTAGCTCAGATAGTTATTTTCATGAAGCATGTTAAACTAGGAGTTTTCAGACTGATGTTGTCTCTTCATCAGTTGTATCTAATTGTAGGTATTATATCATGTCATGATTGGATGATGATTAAGGAGAAGAATAAGCATACCATGCTAGAAGACACTTTTGCAACTGAAAACACAGGTTGATCAATGAACAAAAAGATGAAAGGGCACTAAATTATGACAAAAATTGAATATCGAAGATCATAATAAAGACTCCCTAACTTCAAGCTTTATGGAGGAGGAAGAATAATAACACGTACCATCTTTCAATAGGACATAAAGATAGTAGAAAGAATGGATTAACATTTCCATATCATCATTCAATGCATGTCATCAATTTCATGTCATGTTTTGTCAAGGTGTTATATGAGTCATCATCTGCCACATCATTTGTGGATATGACTATGTAATTTTCAATATATGAGAATGTAATGTAATTTGGAAGTCCAAGAGTCATATATAGAATGTGAAAAGTCATGAAGGAGTCAAAAGGTCATATGGAAGTAAAAGACTCATGATAGTAGTCCAAGATTCACAAGGGAGGTGAAGGTTCACCCCATTTGTTATATATAACCCGTCACAACTCATGGCAAGGAATTTTCACCTTGGCTCTTTCTACCACACATTAGAGAGGAAGATAATTCTTTTGGAAGAGGAAGTGGTTTCTCTAACACTCCATTTTTTGACCTAGTGGTGTTCATTGTACTGATGTATCTTGGAACGTTTTCTTAATACTTGAAGATCGTTGAGCTAACACACTTTCATGTGTATGTCGTAAACGTTGTAAAAGTGTTATTTAAATGTTTGTGATATATGTTTTTTTCATGTATAATAAAGAAATTGAAATATTTTGGTGGATTTGGTGCTTATCTTGTTGAAGGTGCATTGTATTTGTTTTAATGATCATTGCTTTTATGTGAACTATTTGGCTAGTTGATCAACGATTTATTCATATACATATGCTCGTGTGTCTTTTCTAGATTAGTACTATTAATATCTTTTAAAGTCTCACTTTTATTTTCCCCTTGAATCTTGATACGTTCTGCAACTGAACATTCCACGAGGCATACCCACTTGTTCATTCAAAGGTACAAGAACATTACTTTCTCACGCTGAACATTACAGCTAAGGAAAATCTCTAAGAAAATTTGCATCTGAGCCTTATTTCTAGAAGGGATCTTACACCAAACAGTGCAAAGTGTAATCGAGATTTTTCATCAGGGAGACCCCTTTTCATGTTGGCAAGATCCAGCATCATCAGCACTCTCGTGCGAGAAGGAGGGAAACCATATATTTATGGATAAAAATTCACCACATCCTAACAAATAGACTTCCGCACAAGGAAACAATGTTCCCATTTACACTCTAACTCATACTCTTGAAAAAAGAAGAAATTGTTTAGTCTAGTCTGGGAAAAGCCTTTGCCGTTACTTACAATCAACTCTGGACTATCAATCCCATCACTTGTCATTTTGCAAGAGCTCTTAGTTTAATCCTTGTTATTTCTATTCTACCTTATAATCTTGTAAAGAAAGAAACAACCCCCAACAACATATTGGTTTCTTCAGTGGATGTTTTGGTTATCGCAACCCTTGAGGAGCTGGTTGAACCTACAAAAAAATCAAGGGGAACTTCCACCCATTGAGCAGAATCCAGACAGTGAAGGGGAATATCTTTAGTTTTCTTACGAGGAACATTCTAGTTACAATGCATATTTTAATAGTGAAGAAGTAGCTTCTTTAAATTCAAAAGAAGAGGAGAAAAGAGACGAAGACATAGCCAATGTAGATTTGGATTAGATGACACAAGGGCCACTCGCTCTTCTGGATAATCTTCACAAGATGCCAAAACATCCAGAAAAGTTGTCAAATTTTGATCCTGATAAAAATACCAAAGTTGAAGACCATTTGGACGAGTTCTACATGCATTTACGGATTCTTGAGATATATTTCGACGATGTTGCTTGAATACTCTTTCCGTACACTTTAGAAGGTAGAGCATATGTGCGATTTGTGGCTTTGAATTCAACCTCGAGAACACTACAAAACCAGAGGAACAGTTCGAGTTGCCATCACATGTGTCAAATATCATACACTCTCGCTTTAAACTATTTAACTCAGAGATCCATGCAACTTTTTTGAGATGCTATGAACATTGTGAGAATTAAGAACCGGGTTTAAAAACCACAAAAGGAAAATGCCTTCCAAGGTATATAATTTTTCATAGGAACTAATTGTGTGTAGTCCAAGTGGCTCAGAGATGAGTAATAATTATGAATTATAAAATTATTGTTAACCAGGACTATGAAGTATAAAACGGAAACAAGTATATCAGAATGATAACATATACCTGCAATAAAAATCACGAGCAAGAACTGTAGTTGTTGACAACGACTATGAATTGTAAAATGGAAAAAAGCTTATCTGAAATTTAAATGATAACATATGGAGTGTGACACCTAAAACAAATTTCTTGCAAAGTGATATAGCTCATGTGTATTATGAATTAATGCTTTTAAAGAGATAAAGATAGGATTAATATTGGCTATAAAAATTATCAGTGAAATCTCATTCAATCAAATATAAATACATATATATTTTTTAATTATACTAATTATAAAGCTATTTGTTGCTCCAAAGATCAGGTTATTTCACAAAAGTTGATTACTCTATTTTGTTTGTATATATACAATTAAAAAGTTTGTGGGTATATCTAATAACTTGTGTAATTTTTAATGGATTTTTTTTATTATTTTCTATAAATTATGAGTGTAAATTTCTTTCTTGTAAATATAAATCTCATATATATTTATTAATTATAAAGTTCTTGTTGCTCAAAAAATAGAATATTCAAGCAAAATTTTATTACTCTGTGTTCGTTTGTTTGTTTTTATATATACTTAAACACAAGTGCTGGTGCACGTGCTAGTGTGTGCATATCTAATAGCTTTGTAATAAATTACATATATATTTATTAATTATAAAGCTATTTGTTGCTCCAAAGATTAGAGTATTTCACTAAAAAGTTTATTACACTCTTCGTTTGGTATGTTTTTATATACTTACCAACACAAGTGTTGGTGTGCTATCTTATAACTTTGTAATTTATTTTTAGTGTGTGTTTTATTATTTAGTATGGTATTATACTAGGCTTCCAAATGTAAGTCCCAAGGAGTGGTTATCACTTCATGATAGTGTATGAAAGGAGTGGTTGTCACTTCATGATAATGTAAGAAAGTTCGGTATATGTGAGATTTTGTTTTAAATAAACATATATTCTTAAATATTGAAATCCTAAATTTCCTTTGACTTTCTCTTTTCTAATCTCATTGCATTTTTTTCATCAATAGTATTTATACATATTAATTGCATAATAATATTTATATATACATATTAATATGTAAAGAAGAATGTTTAAACCATGAATAATGCAAGTCAATTTTTTATTGATTTATTAGTTTTTATCAATTTTTTTTATTGATTTATTAGTTTTTATATATACATATTAATATGTAAAGAAGAATGTTTAAACCATGAGATAATAGTCAATTTTTTATTGATTTATTAGTTTTTATAGTTAAAAATAAATAATATTTATATTTATGATAATAATTAAGGGAATTAATGTTGATTTTCTCTATTGAGCATGGTTACTAAAGATCATCTTGTGATCCCTATTTGGGTTAGGATTTTGTTCTTGCTACCAAATATTTGTTAGGAAGATATGTCTCACATGTTATTATGTATAAAAGCCCAGAAAATCTTTCAACTCTTAAGAAATAATATCTTCAAAATATTCTTCACTTTTGTTAAAATATATAATGATGCTAATAATATGCTTATCCGATTATCATAAAATATCAAAACTATTTCAAGTTATCTTTGAACTTTTTTTAGTGACAAGAGTATCTTCTTGCTCATTTTTATCAAGTAGAACAATGTGATTCTTCAATAGGTGGAAGGCAAGCTACATGCACAATAACTAAACAATGTGATTCTTCAATAGCTGGAAGGCACGCTACATGCACAATAACTAAAAACAATCTGCAAGCTAAGTATACTTGCGATGCAATTATAAGGATAGTTGAAACCATAAATAAATGAAATACAATTGGTTTCTTCACATGAATATAGATCAAAAAATCATGAACTCTATGTTCTAAAGAAATTCAAGGTCAAGTAGAAGAAAAAGAGTAGAGAGATATAGTTGAAACCATAAATAAATTAAATGCAATTGGATCCTTCACATAAATATAGATAAAAAAATCATGAACTTTATGCTCTTGAGAAATTCAAGGTCAAGTAGAAGAAAACAATGGAGCAAACTCTCTACTTGAACCATGATAATTGTTGACATGGCAAGTCCAAATATACACATGTGTGCATCCAAATATTGACAACAATTTTCCTTATAATAAATGCAAACATAGGTATCTCCACTATGAAATCTTGCTCAAATACATTTTATAGAATCACTAAGAGTTTAACATTAATCATCAAATTGAAATGCATGAACCAATTAAATCAATAGATTTGACTATGAAACCACACACAACATCCATATGAACAAATTGCAAGAACCAAGGTTATGACTAGATAACTAATGAAAGTAATAACAATATGAAAACTAAAATCATGGAATTTTCAAACACAATAGAAAAAATCACTTAGTGAACAATAAAAATGTGAATAAATCCACACAAACTTTGTTAAATTGAAGTGCCAACGTGTTAGAAAGTTTTTTTTAACTTTGTTCCTAAAAAGATGTGTGTGTACATTAAGTTTTTGGGTTGTGCTATTGATATGTATAGCATCTCAACGTTAATATCAAAATCCTGAAAATTATGTCTAACCACTAATCCAACTCTCATCATGTAGCTTAATATTTACCAAGGTGGGTTTGATTGGGTGTCTCTAGAGAAAATGAAGCCATTTGACTACTTGAAACTCAAAAAATACCCAACGGAATTCATATTTCACAATGGAAGTCTAACAATAAAGTTTGAGGTTTAAAGTTTAAGTATAACCTAAAATTTTTATAATTAAAAAGAAAGAAAAATATTGAATATACTTATGTGTACCTAAGAGAAAAATCCATTTTGATCATCCATGATCAATATTTGTACCCATACATAATAAACCCCATACCCAAAAAATAAAAAAGATACCATTATTTTATGATCTCCCTGAACAAAAAATAATAGAGAATAATGGCAAAATCAAATGTATTAAAAATAAAATAAAAAATTGCCAACAAGCTCATGATTTTTTATTGTGCCTTTTAATATCATGTTACATTGTTTGTGGACACTCATTATGTTCCATTTTCTTAGCTAAAATAATGTATGGTATTAACACTGCATGAACAAACAAATGTGGTGTAAGATATGTGTGTACTTTCCATATTTCTTACAACTCTCATCCTTGACCTTTCATGGAATGTATTAAACCTCAATCAGTCATTTCTATTTTTCTTTGAAACGTAAAAGATGGTATATGTATGTGCATGATGATAATGTTCACCATGAAAGTTTGAGAAGAGAATCACATCCATTTTTGTATCTTTACATTTTACATAATCTTCTAGAATCATTGGAAGAATTTCATGATATTGGGTGCAACAAACATAAATTAAGAAAGAGAACAAAGTTTCATAATGTTGGGTGCAACAAACATAGAGAGAGAATATCTTGAAATCCAATTATAATGGTTTCATATTAATAAATATTTTTAGTTGTCTTGTTTGCAAACAAACTAGAATACATAATCATGTTAGAGAAATTTAAGAAAGGTTAACTCACTATAATTGTGAAAAGAACATAACATCGTTGATACCTTCCTTCTAGGATTCACTTTCCAATATCTTCCTTCAAGATATGTTTCAATATATTCCTCTTTAAAGCTTACTTTGGAGTTAGGTCTAAACACAAAGGGTTATGATTAATAATATTTCCTTCAACCCTTGTATCCATTTTAGGAGGAGAAACCTCAAAATGTATATTGCTTTTTATGGAAACCTTCCCCTTCTATTGCAATTTGTTAGTTGATAACACCCTGTCCTCTTCAATCATTATATTAGCATGTATTATTTTTTTCGTTTATGTGTGTGTGAGAGAGAGAGAAAGAGGGAGGGATAGAGATAGAGAGAGAGTGTGTGTGTGTGTGTGTTTTGTATTCATAAGAAACTATTAATTTTTCTTTTATTGACCTTGAAGCTCAAATGATAAGGATTTAAAAATTTTATGAACCTACCCATCCTTCAGTTCAATCAATTTCTTGAACATATCCATGAGCAGAGAAAATTTAAGCATCCATAGTTAGGTTATAGTGTAAATACCTTGGGGTATGTTACTAATTCATAAAATTTGAACTATGAAATGTTTGGCTATAGTTCTCTGAAAATATTCAAATTTATAAATATTGTTTGTTGAATTGTTTTTAGAAAAAATGGGAACTGGTGAATTCCTTTTGCAGCAAGCTATACGTACAATTAATGATGGGATGAAATTTACAAACTAAATTTTATCTATCCATGAGACCTTTGGTGGTGTTTAATCTCATTGTGTATATCATGAAAATGAGTATATAGATAATAAAAAAAATCCTTTTCTAGCCTACTTATCATCATTTATTTCTCCACATTTTAATAAATACTATGAAAAAAATTCAGCAAAATGGAAATCAATCCCAGAACCATATAACTATGGGTGATCGGTGATTCAATGTTCTGGAAGTAAGCATACATTTTTTATGATTAGGGCCATCGATGGATTCCATGGACGAATTCCTATTCTCTTCTCATGATGGAATCCCTCAATGAATTGATTTGGAATTGTAAATTTTGATCATAAATATATTGGAAATATTGAAAAATGGCTATAATTCTCATTGTTGGAACATAAAAGAGTCAAAGGGGAACTCCTACACTATAATTCGTCAGTTAAAAATCCAATAATTAGGTTTTACTTAAAAAAACTCCCTAACCCAGCATAATACATTAGCATAGATATTATTGTGGTTATACCATCTAGATAATTTGCTTAGCCATGGATAACATGTTCATGAATTCCCCAAACATTACACAAATCACAATAAATCACATTTTTTATGTGCCCAAACACTTATTGTTTACATACTTTATTTTTATCTAAAAAGGAAATTTTCTTTCAAAATAGTAAAAATCCACTTTGTTGTCAATCAACACATTATTTATGACTTGAATTGAAGATTAAAGCAGAAATACCTATAACATGGAAAATGTATTGAATACACATACCATTCATTTGATAGAGAAGGGTGGATTATTTTAAGTCAAATTTGATAATTATAAGAGTATGTGGAATTCTCCTATCCATTGTTGCATGTGTATAAAAGATTAGAGCCTTGACTTACTAAGCAATCTATAGAGTAGATAGTTCAATGGTCACACTTAGAATAGAAATTTTGTAGTTAAGTTCTTAGATATATTTCAAGTCACTTGAAAGTTATATTCTCTCATATTACATCTAGCATATTCTTTAGTCGACTGGCATAATTGTGCCCTCCAACATTCTAGGGCCATTATTCATGTTTCTCACTCCTCATCTTTGCCTTTTTTTAATAATCCTAGTTGAACGTTTTTCGTTGAACTTTTTATTTGTGGTCCATCCTATTTATTTATCTTATTATTATTATTATTCAAAAGAAAAATAATTTAAAACAGTTATTACTTTTGTTGCTTTATATGCGAGTATATTTTTGTAAACAAAAATATGAAATTGTGCACATTGTTTATGTGGATTTAATAAAACAGAGGTCTGAGATTGTATTTCATTTAGGACAAGGAGAAAGAAATCCATAATTTTGAGGATGAAATAGCTATGGTAACAAGGAATGTTTTGAATGAAACATTCCTTTTTCATGTAATAAAATGCTACCCATGTAAACAAACAACAAATGATGTTGAAACCAAGTTGTAAAATATAGAATCTATATTTGATGTAAAATCACTATTTTGTTGAGAACTATAGAAGCTAGGAATGTAAATGCAAAAACTTCCTTTGACCAATTATTCATACACACTTCACAAGAGTCAAATGTTATACTCATTTTAATATCAACTATGTGCTTAAATGTTAGGACTATAAAACAATTTCCCGCATTCCATGCTTTACTAGATTCCTCTTATATATTCATAATCTATTTATCACATAGTAACTTCTAGGAAATAAGAATCCAAGGTATGAAGAAGTCCTATAAAAACTACTTTTTATGATTCCTTAGATCTTAATAGAAGTCTAGATCGTTGGTTATGGGACCGAAACCTTTCTATTGAATATATGTTATGATGATGAGCCTTAGATACCTAGCCTCAATCCATTCAATGACCTATCTCAATCTTATCTAGTTAGGTTGTAGTTCTTTTACTCCATTGCAATAATCATGAACCTCCTAGTTCTCTCTCTCTCTCTTTATTTGTCTCTGTAAAACATGATGCATGATTTTTTTGTGAAGGTTTGAATTCTTGTATATAACATCCCATCTTCTAGATACATCCACCCTCTAAAGGTTATCCAATTAGCATTGTTTCTAGATGCCAAGATGTATATGATGGAAATTGACCATAGGCATTATCCTTGGCTAGCAGGATTTGTTCGGACAAAATTTCAAATAGAATTAGTGAATTGATGAACAATATAAAATGTTCATATTCAAAATCAATCTCAATTAATAGAATTCAAGATGTGTTTTTCACTCAGTACTTTTGAATATTGTGCAACTAAATGTCTTCCTTGAAGGGTTTCTATACTCTTTTGACATACTTCTTCTATTTTTAATTTCGTTTTCTTAAGAGATACCACTAGGAAAAATGAATTTGGCAGTTGCCCTAGCTAACATGGATCACATATTTATATACCTCCCCCTTCATCATAGAACTCTTTTGTAATGTTTCGAACCAGTTGTACCACATTTCTCCTTACAAATTGCATGAACTATACACCTTTATACAAAGTTTGGGAGATGGGGGTTTGTGTGGTTAGAGGTCATGCATCTCAACTCAAGGTTTCTCTATCCTTCTCATTCGGGTTCAACATACACCCCTCTTGAATTCCACACACCTTCCTCCTTTTAAATTGGTGTTTATTTTCACTTAGGCTATAATATCTTTTGAATATCACTAAATTCTTCACAAGCCTCCTTTTTCTCTTTATATGGCCATTTGTAAGCATGACCCATACTACCTTTATATGATTAAACCCCATCCCATGATAATACCTCCTTGTTCAATTCAATGTTTATGAGCTCACCATTACATGTTTCCACTATTATTTTATACACCCCACCTAAACTAATGGTTTCTCTACGTCACCTTAAGGGTGACTAGTTGATACTCCAACTTATTAATACAGAGGAAACTTACTAATACAGAGAAAACACACTTGTTGAATTCATTTGCTTAATCGAATCTCAAGAAATTTCCTAAAGAATTCATTATAATGTTCCATGTAAAAAGAAATATAAGTAAATGCATTTTAAAAAATCAAGATAATCAAATATACACATACATACATAAACAAAAATTTCATTACAATCATCACATCACATCACTCGTAATTTCACCATCACATTATAAACTTAGCAAAAATTAACCATTCCTTTTTTAACCAGTAGAACCATAAATCACAGAGCAAAATATCAAAATATATCTTCATTATGAAAGTACTCGATATTATTTGACTCTGCATTTAAAGCTCATATTACAAGTTTTGCCCCCCTTGGTTATGTTCTGATTTTCATCAAGAGGAATATATGGTATTAAAATGATCTTACTGGTCTCATATACATTTCTCAGTTTGTATGGATTTATTTATGAAACGTAAAAGTGGTGTTTCCATAGGGTCATCAGGGGTACCTATGAAACATAAACCATTACTTACATACATCCATGACATAACATTAATTTGCCACCAAGAAAATCAAACATCCATAAATGCGTTGAAATTCACAATCACAATCACAATCAAATCATTAAATTAGTTGAAATTCATAACTCACAATCAAATCATGTCAAGTTCACCATGAAAGTATGAGAAGAGAAACATGCACCATTTCAATATGTCTCACTTTATCTTAAATTGGATGGACACCTTGGCCATTTGTTATATCGATACATTTATGCAAATAAAACGCAAACATGCATGTCAGAATGCATGTTTCCGCAGTTAAAATAACTGTTAACAACAACTACGAATTATCAAACGGAAACAGGCATGTCAGAATGATAACATATGCAGTGTGAATTCTGAATTAATATTTTAAAGAGATATGGTTAATGTTTGCTCCCAATCCTAAGATTGTTTATAGGAATTATGAGTTGAAATAATATATGAGAATTTCTCTTCCAAATATATATCAAGTATACATTTATTAATTATATGAATTTGGTCCAATCGTATTTATTGCTCCGTTCAAGAGTTCGAGTACGATTTATGGCTCCGAAATCAGCCTCCAGTACACTACTAAAAACACCACAGGAACAGTTCGAGTTTTGGATATCATAGGCTCACTTTTTTGAGGATGTTATGAAATACCAACCAAAAAAATATCATTCATATATATATAGGAATTAATCATGTGCTCATGAACCATGGAGACTCCAGGCCGTTTAAACGTTATACTCACTTGTTGCTGTCTCATTTACTCGGATGCGTGGCCATTACAACGTTGGAATATTTACACCATTTGTTATACGTCCTACAGTGACCCGGAATGAACAACTGTTTCGCACCTAAAATAAAATATATTCAGTGCACGCATCAAATAAAATTCTTCAAACGATTAAGAATTATAAAATATTGTGAATAATAATATGAATTATAAAATGAGAATGATAATATACAACAACAAATTTCCTGAACAATGTGTATGGTTAAGTGTATTATGAATCAATAATAGTTGATAGGGTCTGATTCATTAAATGGAAATCGTATGCTTTTAAAGATATATTGTCATATTTAATATTTATTTAATATATAAAGTTTATAAGAATTATGAGTTATGGAATAGAGATAGTATATTAACTTTTATATGGATTTTTATTAATAACTAGTTTGTTTAGTTTAAAATTTTTTGAAATATTTAATCTAATTTTAAATAGATGTATTTTTCAATAAAGAAGATAAAAGTTTGTGTAAAGTTTGTGTGTGCATATCTAGTAATTTTGTGTATTTTTTATTATTTATCATGGTATTATATGAAGGCTTTGTTTATTTGTTGGTGCAATTATTGGAGTTTTCCAATAAAATTTTGCTATTTTGTTTATTTATAAATAGATATACATTCAAATATAGACAAGATAAAATGTTTGCATGTGCATATATCGTAATTCCTTAACTTTTTTGTGTGTTCTTATTATTTATTATTTGTCATGGAATCATAATGAGACTTTGCTTGTGACTTCCAAATGCTAATGCTAAGGAGATTGTTGCTCACTCCCTCATGAGAATTCATTCTCACATAAGTGAGAAAAATTATAGGCAGTCAAAGGTGTTAACAAATTATTTTTTAGTAAAATGTGTATAGTTTTATGTTAAATAAGCATATTTACCTTAATATTGAAATCCTAAATTTCTTATTATTTTTTCTTTTCTATTTCTTTTTGCCTTCTGTTACTTGTATGGATGGCATCAATAAATATGTATGTCAAGCCAATATGCAAATACATACATACATACATATTACCCTGGTAATGCAAAAGTCAAATTCTTGTTAATTATTGGTATAATATATATATATATATATATATAATATATATAATATATAAATATATATATATACCTTGAGTAATGAAAGTCAAATCTTGTTAAATTTTAGTTGGTAATTGCTAAAACAAAATTTACCCACATAATGATAACATCCAAAAAGAAAAGCAAAAAAATCTCCTCTACCTTGACCTGGTTAAAGAAGATAAATCTGGTTACCCCATTTAGGTAAAAATCTGTTCCCGCCACAAAATTAATGTTGAGAATATATGTCTCAAGTGTTATTAAGTAAACATAATCCTAGAAAATCCTTCTAATAGTTAAGGGATCATATTAACAAAATATTCTTCAGTATTGTTAAAATATACAATGAGCGTTATTAACATCTTTATCAAATTATCATAAAATATCAGAAGGATTTCAAATTATCTTTGAAAATTATTTAACATAAATAGTATCTTCATGTTCATTTTTAACGAGTGGAAGATGCGATACATGCACAATCAAGAAAAATAATCTACAAGCTAAATAAAATTATGATGCAATTATAAGGATAGTTGAACCCATAAATAAATGAAATACAATTTGTTGCTCAACACAAATATAGAAAAAAATAATGAAACCCAATGTCCCTTCCAAATTCAAGCCAAAGGAGAGAAAATTATGAGCAATCTCTCTAGCGGATATATATATATATATAATATAATAATATAATATATAAATATATATAATAGGTGTGGTGCTTGTGATCTGGAATAATCAATATCAACGTTAACAGCAAACCTCAAATGTAGCTTAGCAATTACCAAGGTGGGTTGACGTCTATAATATTGTAGGGGAAAAATAAGGCCATAGTCTGAAAACTCATAAAACACCCAATGGAATTCAGTGAATTCATAATGGAAGGTCTAATAATTAATTTCAACCCCACTCACACTTACCTACTTAATTGTAATCACGATGAAATAATGAGAAGAGAATCACATTAATTTTTTATATGTTTCCATTTTAAGAAACCAAGTGGGAACCTTGGAAGAATTTCATGATATTTGTTGTAACATACATAAATCAAGAAAGAGAATATAGTGGAAAAGGGTTCCATTCTGTTAGGTGCAACAAGCATAGATTGAAAGAGAGAGGGAGAGGATATCATGGAGACCAATTATAATGGTTTCATATTAATAAATCTTTGCAGTTGTTTTGTTTATAAACAACTTATATTACATAATCATGATAAACTAGAAATT
>APFE031516461.1:45395-55727 GCA_000404065.3 Pinus taeda | reverse complement strand
AAAGTATTTAACATAAAGAGTATCTTCATGCTCATTTTTAACAAGTGGAAGATGCAATACATGCACAATCAAGAAAAATAATCTTCAAGCTAAATAAACTTGTGATGTAATTATAAGGATAGCTTAACCCATAAATAAATGAAATACAAGAATGAACTCTATGTTACTGTGAAATTCAAGGTCAAGGAGAAGAAATTAGTGGAGCAAGCTCTCTAGAGGAGGCATATGTGTGTGTGTGTGTGTGTGTGTTTTGGATGGTGCTTGTGATGTGAATATCATATCAATGTTAACATCAATATCCTCAAAATTGTGTCTAATCACTATACCAACTCTCAACATATAGTTTAGCATTTACCAAGATGGGTTTGACTCTATATATGTAGGGAAAATAAGGTCATTTGGCTACTTGAAACTCAAAAAGCACCTAATGGAATTCAGGATTCATAATTGGAATCTAATAATTAATTTCACCCACTCACCCCTACCTACTTAATTGTAATCACCATGACAAAATGAGAAGAGAATCACATTAATTTTTTATATGCTTCCAATTTAAGAAACCAAGTGGGAATCTTGGAAGAATTTCATGATATTTGGTGCAACATACATAAATCAAGAAAGACAATATAGTGGAAAAGAGTTTCATGATGTTAGGTGCGACAAGCATAGATTGAAAGAGAGAAATGGAGAGAATATCATGGAGACCAATTATAATAGTTTCATATTAATAAATTTGTTTAGTTGTCTTGTTTGTAAACAACTTATATTACATAATCATGATAAACTAGAAATTGAAACAAGGTAATTCCACCAAAATTGTAAAAAGAAACATAAAATCTATGATATCTTCCTTCTAGGAATCAAATTCCCATATCATACTTCAAGCTATGTTTCAATAGATTCCTCTTGAAAAAATAATTTGGTGCTATGTCTAAGAACAAAGGATTGTGATTCATAAAATTTCCTTCAACCCATGTATCCATTTTAGGATGAAAACCCTAGTGTATATTTCTCCTTGTGGCAACCTTACATTTCTATTGCAAGTTGTTAGGTCTCTTAACACCCCACCCTCTCAATCAAGTCTATTACTAATGGTCATGGTGTGTGTCCTGTGGGTGGTGTGACGAGAAAGAAGAGAGAGAGTGTGGTGTGTGTTTGTAATTATGAAAATTGTTAATCTAATTTATAGAATGTTGAAACCTCAAATAACAATGAATCAAAAATCTTAGACCCATTCATCCTTGGTTCAATCCCATTTTAAACAGAGCCATGTGAAATGAAAATTAAAGCAGTCAACATAGGTTTAAGTGTAACAAGACCTTTGCTATATTATAGTAATCCTAAAATATCAACTGATAAATTTGGCATAATTTTTGAGAAAGAATCAAAATTATCATAATATATATAATAAGATATATTATATATATATATATATATATATATATAATATTATATAAATATAGACACTTGGTTTGATTTTTTTTTTATAAAAAATGGGAAATGGTGAAATTGCTTTATGGAAAAAAATAAGAAGGAAAATTGAACTCTAGGGATGAAACTTACACACTAAAGTTTCACTATCCATGAGAACTTTGGTGGTCTGTAATCTGATTAGGTATATCATGAAAATGGGTATATAGATAAAAATTCCTTTGCTCTCGATTAGCATCATTATTTCTCCACAATTTAATTAATACTTTACAGGGAATTTGGAAAAATGGAAATCAAATCCAAAACAAAGAACATATGGGTAATGGGTGACTGAGTTTTCTGGAACCAAATTACATACCCTTTTCCTGACTAGCACTAGTGATGGATGACATGGATGAGTGCGTATTCTCTTCTCATGATGGACCCCCTGAATGAATTAATTTATAAGCATATATTTTCATCATAAATATATCTAAAATATTTCACAATGGATAAAAGTCTTCTTGTTGGAACATAAAATAGTCAAAGGGGAACTTCAACACTATAACACTTTGGTTATAAATCCAATAAGTAGATTTTACTCAACAAAACTACCTAAATTGACACAATACACTGGCATAGATTTTCTTGTGGTTACATCATCTAGATAATTTGCATAACGATTCATAACATGTTCATGAATGCCCCAAACTTTTCAAAAATCATAATAAATCATATTTTGATGTGCCCAATCACTAACTATTTCCATACTTTTTCTTATTATCTGAAATGGAAATTTTTTAAATTTTTTAAAAGAGTAAGAATCCATATCATTGTCAATGAGCACATTATTTATGACTTGAACTGAAGATTAAAGTAGAAGGACTTGTAATAAGGAAAATCTGTTAAATACACACATCATTCATTTGATAGAGAATCATGTCTGATTTTAAGTCAAATTTGATAATTATTGGATTATTGAGAATTCTCCTATTGATTGTTGCATGAGTACAAAACATTGAAGCCTTGAATTATTAAGCAATCTAGAGATCAAACAGTTCAATGGTCACACATAAAATAGAGATTTCATGTTTGGGTTCTTTGATATCTTTGAGGTCACTTGCAAGTTATATTCTCTCATATTGCATCTAGCATATTATTTATTGAACTCACATAAGTCCACCATCCATATTTCTTAGGGCCATATTTCTAGCAATTCCCTCTCCTCATATTTTCCTTTTTTAGGAGTCCTAGTTGAACCTTTTTCGTTGAACTTTTATTTCATAGTCCATCTTGTTCATTCGAATATTTTATTATTATTATGTAAAGTAATTATTTAAAGGAAAATTTTGTGTTAAGCTAATACTTTTGTTTCTTTATTTCATAAGTATATTTTCTAAACAAACCATGGAAATTTTTTACACCATTTCTTTAGATTTATTAGAACGAAGGTCCAAGATTGTATTTCATTAAGGACAAGGAGAAAGGAATTGCTAATTTTGAGGGATGAAATAGTTACAGTAACAATGAATATTTTGAATGAAACATTTTATTTTCATCTCATAAAATTCCACCCATGTAAACAAACAAAAAATTATGTCTAAACCAAGCTGTAAAAATATAAATCTTTATTCCACGTAAAAACACCTTTTTGTTGAGAAGTATATAGGATAGGAGTGAAACTCAAATAGATTCACTACAATCATCTTTGATATTCAATTTAATATCAACTCCATGCTTAAATTCTAGGACTACCAAACAACTTCCCTCATTCCATGCTTTACTAGACAATTTAATTATCATGTAGGAACCTTGAGGAAGCATGAGTCTAAGGCATGGATGAAGCCCTATAAAACTACTTTGTATGTTTCCTTAGAATGAAGGGATCTATTAAAACTCTTAATGGAAGTGTAGATTATTGGTTATCGAATCATAACCTCTCTATTGAATATATGGTTATGACGATGAGTCCTAGAGACTTAGCTTCAATCCCATTGAATGCAATATCTCCAATCCACAACTTTGTTCATTACTCATTTATGCTTAGCCTTAAGACCTTGTTTATAAAGAGTTAAGTTAACTATCGTACTAGCCTAGTCCTTAGTGTTGAATTTTCTAGAATGTGTGCATTAGAAAAACAGATTTATGATCTGGTAATTATTACCTAATGATATTTAAACAATTTATCTCATGCCACCGATATCATTGAGAAATTATTCACAGAATCTCTCAATAGTAAATGCAAGGAAATAGTAAAGATCATAGAAATAAATCCATGCACAATAATTTTACCCTAAGAAACCCAACCCTTGGAGAAAATACAACAAATTCCCTTTTAGGAGAAATCACTCTTCAGCAAGGTTTAAAAATCTAATTTTTCTATAAATATGTGTCGATGTCCATGTCAAAATATCATTTAAACCTAGTTGAAATAAAAAACAAAATAACATTGGTCAAAACTAGTCAAACTAGACAATTATGGTCAAAATTCAGCAGACAAAATTTAAAATCAATGTGCTACCCCCAATTGTAGCCCAATCAAACTTGATTCTCTCTGGTTAAAATAGAGATCAAACATTCTAGTACACATGGGTCAACTCATCCTCTTTCTCCTCACACGTATGGCCAAGAGAGAAGATAAACCTTAGAAAAAGATCAAATCAAACTTGCTTCTCAATAGGTGGAGAAAAGAGTCATCATATATTCTATTTATACTTTTCGAAATGGGTTTGACACTTAAAGGAACATATTCGTTCAATAGGAAGGTCGACTTGACTTTTCAAAAATTAAATTTTACATACATTTCCTAGGATGAGTTGGAGGCCCTTTAGCAAAGTGAGAATACCTCCTGGCACTACAAAAATTCAACACTCCCTCTTAGCCTGTGAGGTATCCTAATTATCTACAAACAGATTTTCCCCTAGCTGAAATTCCTCCTTCCACAAGAAAATTTCATGAGCTTGCTAGGTTCATGCAGTCTCTTTTCACATGCATGTCTATAGATCACTCCATCATATAGTAGGTAATGTCACTCCTCACATGCCCGTATATAGACCACTCCATCCCTGTGTAGGTAATGTGACTCCTAAAATGCACATCTATATATTACTACCTCCTAAAATAGGGAATGCGACTCCTTATATGAGCATCTATGGATCACTCCATTATGAGTATCTTGGGCCATTTGCGCCTGACCAAATCAACGTGGATCCTTATTTAAATTTATCAATCTCCTCTACTCAAATCAACCTGGCTTCGCAGGAGAACATATTCCCTTGGAGCATTCACCCCTATCCAAATTAGCATGGCCTAGCCAAATACCTTCATGGATTTTTAGGTGAACTACATCAATCTCCTTTGGTCAAATTAGCATGACCCAGCTAAATAACTTCTTCATGGCTTCTCAGGAGAATATTTGTCCAATCCTGAAAAGGTATTTACAATCCTTCTCATTGAGGGAGACATTATGTATCATGCCAAGCTTTCCTTTCAAGTATATAAACTTTACTCTAGACAGAGGCTATGCAAAAATGTATGCAATCTGTTTCTCTATGGATATGTACTTGAGCTTCATTTCTCCCTTCTACACCATGTCTCGTATGAAGTGACTTGATCAAATATTTCTCCAATAAGCTTTAGAACCCACACTGCTCCATGACTTGTGATACTGGCTATGATTAGACTGCCTTTGTTTTACTAAGTGTGACCGAAGTTTGCTTCCTACTAAACCAGGATATCATAGTCCAACGCAAGCTGAAGAAACACCCTATGGTACTCTTTTTTTCCTCTACACTCCTAGCCCAATCTGAATCAGTGTATCCCTACAACCTCATGTAACCACTTGATACATATCTAAAACCATATCCAACTATACCATGCAATTACCTCAACACATGCTTTGTTGTAACCCAATGTATCTGCCTTGGCTCAACCATATACTAGCTCATGGTGTTCACTACAAAGAAAATATTTGGCCTAGTGTTAACCAGGTACTTCAAGGATCCAATCAACTACTTGTACATCGAGGGATCTACCAAATCACAATTTAATTAGAATCACTGAGCTTCTTCTGATTGGTAACCATAGGTGTATCCATGGACTTGCAATCCATCATACCAAATTTCCTAAAAATATCGACAATGTACTTCCCTTTTTTGAGGAACATCTCATTTTGTCTCGACACATCCAATCCCAATAAATAATGCATTAGGCCAATATCTTTCATCTCAAACTCCCGAGGCCATATCCCTCTAAAACTAAAGCAAATCCTTTTGTGGTAATCCTAGTTTTCCCCTCTCCCACTGATGTTCCCTTTGTCACCTAATGAATAACCTATTTTCTACCTTGGTCCCCTTATAGAAGCCATATTTCTCTTTGAGACTTCACATCTCTGAGCATATGACAATCTCAACTCATGAAATTTTCTTCGAAGGTTTCTCTTGGAATTCTACCTTACTATCTACTCCCTCAGAACTAAAAGTTATTATAGTCATCTAGCATGGTTCTGTGTTATGAAAACATCTCACAAAAATATAGAAAAGAAATATAAACACCTTAGAATTCAGCCTCTTCAAGGGGGAAACCTCCTTTACATTACACAAATGAACAATTCTTGGATGATACAAATGAAAAGACCTCCTTTCTATATAGGAGTCTAAGGGGTCATAATATAATCAGAACCGACATAACAATAATAATGTAAGGGCACAATAATAACAATAGTGGGCTTCTATTAGGCACAATAATAACAATATGGGGACTAGATGGGCACAACAATATAATAAGGGGGTTACACTAAGAACAATAAGGGGTTACACTTGTAGTATAGGAACCTAACATGCCCCTCTCCTTCAAAAAGTGTTGTCCTCAACGCTTGAGTAGTTGTGGATGCTTCTCTATAAAATTATTCTCCTCCCATGTGGAATATTCAGCGGGTAAGTTCTTCCACTTGATGAGATACTCTAAAATTGATCGATTTCGTAGTTGTTAGGTTCTTGTTTCTGTGACTGCTCTAGGTTCCAATATGAATTTTCCTTCCTCGCCAAGTTCTGGCAATATTGTTTGAACTGGGACCTTCTCATTATGTAAGGTTGCCATTTCTTAAGTGCATGTAGTCTTTCCAACATTTCCTTCTCATAAATAGCTTTTTGTAAATACTTTCCTTTGATTAGATCACTTTTGAAAGCAATGGGTCTTTCTTCTTGTGCTAAAACATCACCAATTCCATTTCCTGATGCATCATATTCCACAATAAAGGTTTTTGTGAAGTCTGGCGTAGCTAAGACCGATGCTTGGCACATTGCCTCTTTAAGATGTTCAAAGGCCTTCATTGCTTTTGGAGTCCATGAAAATGCATCTTTCTTGAATAATGTTGTTTTCAGAATGTCTTCAACCTTCATTCTTATTTGATGATATCCTGAACGAAGATCCAACTTGGTGAAGTAAATTAATCCATGCAATTCATCCAATAATTCATCAATGATTGGAATGGGAAATTTACATTTAATAGTGAGTTTGTTGAGCTCTCTATAACCCAGACACATGCGTCATGACCCATCCTTCATATGCATCAATACTATTGGAGCAGAGAAAGAACTTTGACTAGGATGAATTATACCAGCCTCTAGCATTTATGCAACCATACGTTCAATTTCACTCTTTTGGGCATAGGGATATCTGTAAGGCCTCATGTTTGAAGTAACACTTCCTAGAATCAAATGAATAGAATTATCATGATCATGAATAGGTGAGAGGCCTTGGGAAGTATCAAATACCTTGGAATGGTTTTCCAATACTTTTTGGAGATCTAAAGAAATAGATGATTTCGATGTGGGAACCTCTAGCGAACATAATTGTGCAAGTACGCCTCGTTTGTATTTCTTTATAAGATTTTTCATTATGTTAGAGCTTATTATCTTTCTTAATTTCCCTATGATATCCCTTAATTCAACTTCCTTTCCTTTTGAATAAAATTTCATGAAAAGTACTTGAAAATTAAAAGCTATTGTACCCAAGGATTGTAGCCATTGGACTCCTAGTACAACATCAGCACCACCCTTTGGAATGGAAAGCATTGGGCTATTCAATACATATTCTTCCATGGATAGCTTAATATTATGGCACTTTCCAGATCAATTTATGGTTCCTCCACTTGCAACAATCACTTGACACTTTGGTAATGGGTATAGGAAGCAATTCAATTCCTTGGCTATCTTATAATGAATAAAATTATGGGTATTTCCTGAATCAATAAACAATATTGCCTTTTTCTTCTTGACATGTCCTTCTATCTTGATAGTTTAAGGAGTGGTGATTCTAGCCAATGCATTACAAGATATGGTCAGATTCATTTCTTCTATCTCGATGTGATATTTCTCTTCTTGAACCTTTTTCTTCTTGATGTGTCCTTCTATCTTGAGAGTTTGAGGAGTCGTAATTCTTGCCAATGATTTACAAGATATGGTCAAATTCATTTCTTCTTTCTAAGGGTTGGTTCATGGTGTATATCCTCTTCTTTTGATGTTTCTTGATCCTTTCTTCCTCCTCTTCACAATCTATGTGAAATAATTTCTTCTTAGTACCCTTATGACCTTTAGTGTATTTGCTATCACAAATGTAACAAAGCCCTTTTCCTCTTTTTTCTTCCAATTGTTGTGGTGTAAACCTTGTAGGTTGTGGAAGGCTAGGAGAAAAAGCACTTCCATATTTATAGTTGTGAGTGGTGGGGTTCCTTGTTTCCATAATTTCGCTTTCAATTTTTCTTGCCAACCTGAATGCCTTCTCTAATGAATCAGGTTCCCAAAGACGAACCTCATGTTGAATGTTATCCTTTAAACTCCCTATGAAGACATCAATCATTTACTTATCTGGAATATCATTTACCCTTATATTCAATTTTTTTAAGTCCTTAATGTGCTCTACCACTGAACCCTTTTGTTTGAGATTTATGAATTGGCTAAAGAGGGTGTTTCTCTTTGTATCCTCATAATGTACTATCATTTCCTCTGTGAAAATTGACCAAATGACAAGTGGTTTACAAGGAAAAAGCCCTTCATAGTATAAAAATTGATTTGGTTCTAAATATAAATATGCAATACATACCTTTTGTAATAGTTTCACCTCATGCAGATCAAAATATTTCTCTATTTGTAGTATCCAATTTACCGGATCCTTGCTATCAAACTTCCTCATATCGCCTTTTCTTGATTTTAGGAGCTCGATCTTGAAACAACTGTAAATTTGTAATTTTGGATCTTCCAGTTCTAAAATTACTACCAGTGGTGGCCCTCTGCGTCCTCTTTCCAATGCCACCAGTCGGATCGAACTTGGATTCTCGAAGAAATATTTATGCACAATCTGCCAAGATGACCTGATTATATACCTTTTCAGAAGAGAAAACTTGTATGAGGTGCCATGTGTCACTGTTTCAACCTTTGGACCTTAAATTGATACACAGAAATCTACAGGTCATCCTCTTTCTGTAACTTCTTACGAAACTTCAATATGATGCTCATAATGAAAGTTGTGACAATTTTTCCAAGGTCACCTATTTGGAATGTAATTCAGGAGCCTGCATAAACCCTAAATGTCTTGGACCGTATCTCTGAAAATATAGCGAAGACAAATCTGAAATTTGTGCTCTAGCTTCATCAAGATTGTGGCTCGAATGGGTTTTAATTTCAGAATCTAAATCTTCATAGAAAACAAATTATAGTGAAAATTTCACAACGACCTGTTTGAGATGGAATTATGGAGCTTGCAAAAATCATAACTTCCTCAAATCATATCACCGAAAATATAGTGAGACAAGATATGAAATTCAAACCCTAGGTTCATAACTATTTCATCTCAAATGTTTTTTATTTTAGCTTCTGAAACGTCGCAAAAAAAAATCTATAAGGAAAATTCCATGATGACCTGTTTGGAGTAGTGAAACCCTAGAATCCAAAGCTCTGATGCCAAATGTTATGAAACCAGCTCACAAAAAGATAGAAAAGAAATATAAACGCCTTAGAATTCAACCTCTTCGAGGGGGAAACCTCCTTTACATTACACAAATGAACAATTATTGGATGATACAAATGACAAGACCTCCTTTCTATATATAGGAGTCTAAAAGGTCATAATATAATCAGAGCTGACATAGCAATAATAATGTAAGGGCACAATAATAACAATAGTGGGCTTCTATGGGGCAAAATAATAACAATATGGGGACTACAAGGGCACAAGGATATAATAAGGAGGTTTCACTAATAACAATAAGGGGTTACACTAGTAGTATAGGGACCTAACATTCTGAATGTCCTAACAATTTGTACAATTTCCTTTCTTTGAATACTAACCATCTAGAAATTGGAGAAAAAAAATTATCGTAGTCTACTTCCTCTTTCTGGTAGAACCTTGTTGTCACAACCTCACTTGGTACTTCTCGATGCTGCCATATTTTGCATGAATCATCCCTTTTGACAGTCTCCACTATAGATCTATTTTTACTTTCTGCAAACTCCATTCAAGAGGGCATGGAAGAAAAATTATAACCAAGCAAAAAAATACAAAGACAAGAGGTTGAAAAAAAATAAAACTAATGATAATAACCAAGGGATAAAAATATGATTAGAAGTACTTATCTCTTGATTAAGGAAGAAATTGTTAAGTATTTTACACTCCATCCCTAACAAATATGTGACTTCTTCTAAAGTGGATACTCATCATCATTATCAGCAACATTGATTCTTGATGCAAGTTGCTTTCTCTTCCTTTTCTTTTGAGCACACTAGGAGGGGTAGTGTCCAAATTCATGACAAATGATGTAATTGAATTTTGAAATATCCTTCTGATTCTTATCCATGGGAACTAATGCTTGGGTTGGTTGTCCTAATTGTCATGAATTCACAATCCACTACAGCCCATTACAAAAAA
>APFE031516461.1:33119-45297 GCA_000404065.3 Pinus taeda | reverse complement strand
AAAAAAAAAAAAAAACAAAAAAAACTTTCTATATATATATATATATAACAACATCATACCTACAGTTATTTATGTTATTGTTTTCCTATGAAGATGTTGTGAATATGGTATTGATTATGAATGCCTTTCTATGAGTTTATTAAAAATTATACATTTGAAGGCTTATTCCATGAGTTGATTTGAAAAGTATACATGTGTAATATTATTAACTCGTGATGTTATTCCTAACCTGCATTTAACATTTAACACCTGTGCCTATGTCTAATATACACATAAAATGTGTAATACTAATGTGGGTATACCTCCCTTGATCAATAATTTCCATGTTTAACTTCCTATCATTATAGGTCTTATGATATTAATATTATGTTTATCTATGCATGTGTATGTGAGGGCATGTAAAGTTGTGTCTCTTTGGGGTTTCTAATGTTCATAGATATTTGGATACTACTACCAATGCATGCATGGTATGAATTAAATCTTGTAGTCACGTAGTTAATTCCTCTTGACACTTAGTGATACGAAACCCCAACATTTTGAATACCACTTGTTTCAATTTGCATTGGGAAACTACTACACATGGGGTGCATTTGATCATAATGGCAATTCCTGAACGACTGAAATGAGAGGATGGAAATCAAGGGATGGGATATCACTACACAAACCTTAGTATTTCTATTATGTAGTAGTTTGGTTAGTATGTCATTTACTCTGCCTCCTTCTACGCTTGGTGATTATTGGTGTTCATATATGAGTCGTGCAATTCACCCAATTCCACTTAATTATCAACCTGGGGCTTGGCTAGTTATTTCAAGGCTATCATGAAAGGTATATGCAGGCCACAAGTTCCCTACCTAGCATTGAACATTTAATCATAACATAACAATGTGTAACAAAAAGTTATAACTGCAACAACGATCATAGTAACAGCAAGTTAGAAAGAACAGTAACACACTAAAATCATTACACAACAAAGAGATAACACAAGAAAAAATAAACCTATGCACACATCTAATCCAACAATGCCTGGTCAGGAGAGTGGGCCCAACTCCCTAATCAGGGTTGTGGCAAGATCAAAATCTATAAAATACTCAAAAGCTAAGCAATTTTATTAATCAAAATATTATTACAGAGGTCTGTTATTACATCTCAGAAATCTCCCTTATCTCCTAGTGGTGGTTTTCCCAGCCCTGTAATCACTACTTATACATTTCATTAACAGTTAACAGTGCCTAAGATTACAGAAGTTTTCTACCTACAAATACATAGTTATTCTTGAGATATAACATAATACAACTATAGAACTTATATTGGTCGATAGGTTGAACCATCGTTGTAGCTGATATCCAAATATAGCATTGCCAACTCAATAGTCATCATATGACGAATCATGCTTTTGATCATCATTCCTCCAAATATTTGTTGTTTAGAATACAAATCGACCAACAAGGACATGAAATGAGTATAGGAAATGGATAGAAAGGCAGGTAAAAAGTGGGAAAATTTAACAACTAACATCTTCCCCCAACTATCATTTTTTCATGTCCTCGTGCAGCTCATATCCTACACATATATGTGTTAGAGCTATGTAAGGTCATATTTCGTAGCCATTTCTATTCTAGGAACCTTGTATCCATCTGTGTGAAGGACTTCCTTCCACCAATCCTTGTGTACCACATAAGTAGGTATGTCTTGCTCAGCTGGAAACCAAACAATGGGAAAACAAAATCTCAAACCCATCCATCAGGTCCCACAGATATGAATACATGTGATATATCATGGTATTATTTCCAAATCCTGAACAAAATTAGGGGCCCCAAAAGGTCCGCGTATCCTGACTATAGATGATGACAACACCCATCATTTTTGAATGTCAACGCGGGCCTCCTCCTGACAAGTAAAAAGATTCTTTGTACACATTTCAGTGTGCCACTTTTGTGTTTCCATCATCTGACCCTTCCTTCCTTCTATTCCGAAGAAGGTGCGATGTTTATTAAAAATATTCACAACATGAAAATGCTCTACTCGAACTACAAGTGATATGTTCACTTGGTTCTCTTTGAATGTGTTGAAGGCTTTCTTCCACCTAACGTGGTTAATCATGAAGGAAGTGCAGGCTCTCATTAAATATCCCCCACATATGGCACTGGATTGAACAATTGATCGGTCCCTAGAAAATAATCATGCATGTAGATTTCACACATCAAGTGTTGGTTCAGGATATTGTGACTACTCAGGATCTCTAGAAGTTGTATCAGGCCTTTGCTTTCATGGCTTATCTCCTTATGGATTCTCTCCGAATAGAAGAATATGCATTGTTTATGGAGGAACATAGAATAACTATGAGCAAGAGGTCGGCATGCCATTACCTATTACGTTAGAGAAAACATTTCTCTTCTAGTTCCTTAATCCCTTTGTACTTCTACTGAAGCTGTTTTGGCTCCAGGATTTGCATCAACCTGACCGACATTCCTCTTATGCTTCCTCACTTGTCTTTGTAAGCATAACACAGACTTCCTTAACTTAATAATCTCCATTTTTAATTGCATATTCTTCTTAAATTGCAACTAGTACCTTTCCTGGATGGGGGCCCTTCTATTTGCGCATTGTTCAATGAATTCTTGTTTGATAACAACCCCCTCTACTGGTCTCACGGCCAGTGTTGGATTTGGCAGATTGATGTCAAAAAACTTTTCAACTGGTTCTTGTTTCACCCTTATTTCTTCTCTCTTCTCCTCAACTCGGGGGGCGGCCCCAGTGTTGTAATGTTTTCTTCTCAAAGATGTATGAAAAGAACCAATCATGGAAAATAAAGATGTACTAGACCTCAATGAGGCGGGGGAGGCATACCCATACCCACTGAGATAACTTAGTACAAAAATAACGGTTCAACGAGAAATACAAAACTAAGCAAGGAAGTACATGATGAATGGCACATGGCATGATGGCATAACAAAGCCAAAAAATTAATACAATTTGTCCCATATACATAATGCACCTAGAAAAAACATGAGCTAGGACTGAATACAATTATCTGAGTACATGAGATACACAAGCCCTTCCCTCAAAAAATTGGGTGGGAGGGAGGGCAGAACAATCGGAGAATCCCTATTGAACAATGAAGGGCTCTACAAAACTGAATGAATCATCTGGAGGAGACATGCATGGTATGAACATTGTGATCAATAGGAACCAAACCCATCAACTCTATGGAACCGCGCCCGAGGTTGTAGCATAGTAGGTATGCATCCATGCATGTGGGGGGCTACCTGAAGGGCCAACCCCTCATGAGGTCTGAAACATCTCACACACACCCGGGAATTACTGGTAAAATCTGTTGCATCACTAAACCATCAAGTGTATGGATCACAAACATGAAAAAACCAAGTCAAAGGGAAATAATGAGACCCTCTACTTGATCTCAGGTGCCAAATAAGAATGGAAACTGGAACCAAGATAGACTGCCCTCTAGGTCGTTCTTCTGGAATAAATGTGCTGATGTCGACAGAATAGGGTATGTAATGGTTGAGGCAATGAGGATCCTCAACTAAAACATGAGAGAAAATAGTAATGTGACTAATGAACTGACACCAGGGAGAATGTGGAAAAAGTGGGACTGAGGAACAAACAGACGACTTCCTTTGTCAAATCATAAAGTGCATGGTGGACCTGGAAGCGACTGACTCAACTCCGGAGGGGATGGGGACAGTATGACTAGAGGCCAAAGTGAGAAACACATGATAAATGATATTCAAATATGGATGTAATATTGTGATATGATAGAATGGGACTTGAAACAGACTCCATAAATGCAAGGGTGACTCATCGCAGATGCTCTGAACAAGGGTGAATCGATGACGCTGCCATAAAGACTAGGCTTGGTGGGGACTATCAAAACATGAGTAAATGATGGTTCCTCATGACGAAATTCGAGATATGGTGCGAAAATTATTAGGAGGTGGTCCTCAAAGTAAAAGTGTCGTTTTATGATGAAATTTGATTTTGAGAGGCGACGAAGACACCTTTCTTGGAAAAATATCTTGTTGGTGAAGTGTCAAATCATCAAAAATTGAGGAAGGCCAATTATAGTAATCAATGAGAGATTTCTAATGGTGTTGATGGTTCATCAAATGGAGCTACGGTCTAGTCGCAATGTGTGACAAAAAATAATTGTGGGTTTTCCTATAAAAGAGTGTTTTCCCTCCAATTTGAGAGGAGGAGAAGGCCCTAACTCTTATGGAGATCGTAGTGAACAAACCAACCATCAGAATTGAGATTTACGACTTTCAGGAAAGTGGCCTCACTTGTCTAAAGATGGCCTAAATGCTTCTTGGAACGATGGTTCTTGGGGAAGAATTAAGGGAAGAAGAAAATGAGAATGAACTACTAGAGGAGGTTTATAATCATCCTCACCCACGAATTCGAACATGGGGACTATGTGGACATAGAGTAGAATATTTGAAGATATGGTATCAAACTTCTACGATATGTGATTCACATATGGCTCATCGAAGGGGCTGGTAGGACAAACTATCCAAGGTATGGGAGGATATTTGACCATACCTAGATCTAGTGGGATCTAGGCCGAGACTTAACTGATAAGATAGCTAGTAAAACCATCATGGCCCCAAGCATGGGATACTGATATGATATGAAAAGGTGGGAATGATGCCCCCAAGCATGGGATACTAATCTAATATGAAAAGGTGGGAATGATGCCCCCTAGGAAGAGGAGTTTGTGGAGTGCCATTATGTTCCGAGTGCTCGAAAAAGGAATTCAAGTGTCTTGGACCAACTTGGCACGAGATCCTCCAAATGATGTTAAGGATATGTAGGAACCTATGTGCCCCTAGTATGTTATGGGCATATTGAATGTATTTAGAGCTAAGGGCTCCAAACACTTGTATCATACATAATATGATTATGTATTTTATATGACGTTGATGGTTCGCCATTTGTTTTTCTTATAGTTATCTTTTGTGGTATACATGTGATAAATTCCATTCTAGAATGTTGTTTGTGATGGTTTCTACATAGTGATTTTGGGATCTAGGCACATGACTTAATGGAATGGTTTGAAATTCACATACCAACAGCTTAAGTCGTAGATATTTGCTAAATAGGACTTGGTTATGCACATGATACACACCATTTAATTGCATGACAAGTAGAAAGGAATCTAATGGAACATGAAGATGAAGGATGTGATGAGCAAGGGCATCGACTAACAAACCTATCACTACATCGTATTCGACCTGATTATTGGTGGCAGATCCAATGCACACGTTGTTCGAAAGGAGAAAGGTATGCAAGGGGCTAAAAATGGCCCAGGCTATCAAGGCTAGATTCTAGGAGAAGCAACTCGCACCATCAGCATGACCAATATACGGTGTGGATGATGGATCCATATGAAAGGTGAAAAGACAACAGATGATATGATGCAATCTACCTAACTTTATGGGAGAAATAAAGACATGCAAATTAAAGGGATGTGCTACGGGTGAGATTTGTTGAGGTAGAGCACATTAGGAGAATTAGGAAGGAAATGGCCTTCATTATCCTCTAAAGAAATTCCCCCTTGGTTAAGTGCAGGGGTAATCAGGGGTAGACATAGCTTCCATGGTGTCCTCTTTAGGTTGGGAGATAGGAAGATGGGAGGAATATTGACTACATGATGCGGCAGAATTACCTGGTGCATCAACCTGAGAAAGAAGGTTCATATACGCATCATCTGGAATGGTAGACGACAAGCTAGTATATGGAGGATCTACATATGTTGAGACCTAGGATTTTGTCGAAAGAAGTTCAATAGAAGCGTGCACAAAAAACTCAGAAAGGTTTTCCTGTGAGGAACTCAAGGATGACAACACGTAAAGGATGTGGCCTGTGGTGTCCATCATCTCAACATTGGGGGGCGGGATCACAATAGTGGGGCCAGAGTCTCCATGTTCTGGTTGACTAGTGGTACTAGAGTCCATGGGTAGAGGAGTAGATGATCCACTACGAGTAGCCTCGTATTCGCAAATCGTCATAAGTCAATCGTGAAATTCATCGAGACGAGGGAAGCAATGGGAATAGTGACCATGATGATCACACAAGGCACAAGGGTGGTTTTTGTGCATCATTTTGAGTTTCTTAGGTGGGACCAGTAAGTTAACATGGACTTCAAGTATATTTGTCTCAGGGAATGCTTGATGAACCAAAGGTTTAAGTTGAGGAAGTTCAGGACAATTGTAGGTGGCGTGCCCAACAACTTTACACAAAGCGCATGGGGGTGATGGCTTTGGGGCCTTAGGAGATGGAGGAGCTTGGGGAGCCTTGTCCTTACATTCTTTCCATTTATATTTGCCCCCTGTCCAGATGCTTTCGCAACAGGAGCTAGTTCCTGTTGAGGTTGTGATGGAACTGAAGTAGTGATAGGGGTCGTAGGGACCAGCTGAACTAGGTTCAAAGCATGATAAGGTCTTGGCTAACCAAGTGAAATGTTTGCAGGGAGGTCGATGTACCATACCAGCATCCCTAAAGTCATGTTTGGAAGGACCATCAAAGCCATGACAGGGATAGAAAAAATTCCCAAAGGGGGGAATAAGAAAGGTATCTGGGTTGTAGGGCAATGTCCTGGAAAAATAGCTCATGGATGGTTGAGACTTGGAGGAATGGTTCCTGGTGGAAACATAGGAGAGGCACCCAGAAATGGAGGTCCTGGGGGAGTGGGTCTAGAGGGTTCAACTGGAAGAGCAACAGCAGGGTGTTGAGGAGTTGGTTGTTGATCAAGTGTATTGGACTCCTTAAGGGTAGCCTGTGACACTTGTAACATGCAAACTCTCATAGAGTTAGGCTTTGAGATGGGAGGAGGAGGACCAGGGAAATCACCCAATAATGAGGAATATTTATAGACTTCGGGTGAAACACTGATGGTAGGAGTTGAAGGTTGTTTGTCGAACATTGATGAGATAATGGTCTCAGGGGAGGTCACAGATGTCAGCTCATAGTAAGTCAACTAATCGATGGTAACGATCTTCCCTTCATGGGGGAAGCACATCTTGAGTAAAACAACAAACATGACAGCTAACATAGCATATGTGTAGCTATGACCTAAGATAATGTTGTAATCCAAAGGGGCATCAATGACTTCAATGTCAACATGGAGAATCTTTCTCGCAAGGGTCACTAGACAGTTGTGGTACATGCCAAGGGGCTGGGAGGAGTGTCCATCCCAAGCATGCAAGGTGATGGTGGAGGGGGACAACTTAGGTGACTTAAGTTGTTTCCAAACACCAACAAACATCACACAGGTGGATGCACCTTCGTTAATAATGCATCGGGGGATGATGGCATTATGGACTCGAACTAGTATCTGGAAGGAAACAGATGAAGGCAATGGGGGTTGTTCTGATGTATCAACCAGGAAGACAATAAAGTGATTGTCAAAAGGATCCATTGCACCCAAGGCAGTTATTAGAGCTTTCTTTTGAGATGGGCACAAGTGGAGGACTTCCAACATTGACAAGGCAATAGGTGATTGCTTCAAGTCCTCTACTATGTTGTATGTATTGGAGGATCTGTTAGAAGCTACATTACGATGTAATGGTCCCTTTGGGATTGTAGGAATGGCCTCAACTTTAGGCTGAGGGATCTGTAAAGGACCATTTGGTGTCATAAGAAGCTTAGAAAATACTTTGTTTTTGGACTCGGTAGCAGAAGAAGATGAGGGCTTGTCATATTGATGTGACCAAGTTTGCAGGTTGATATTGGAGGGGTTAACCTCATTAGAGTTCACCGTAAGGATTTGGTAGTCACTGGGACCAAAAGGTTGGGGGGGA
This sequence comes from Pinus taeda, assembly GCA_000404065.3. Lineage (NCBI taxonomy): Eukaryota > Viridiplantae > Streptophyta > Pinopsida > Pinales > Pinaceae > Pinus > Pinus taeda. Next base: position 37,474 of record APFE031516461.1, on the reverse strand, counting down.
TGATTTGCTTGACCTGGCTAAGGTTGAGTAGCAACAAATCCTTATTGAGGGAAAGGATTTGTGAGCACTGCCTGTTGAGATGGCATAGGATTCTGAGGTGATTGTTGACCTCTAGAAGCTTCTTGAGCTTCCTACATTTGGTGCATCTAGGGTAAAAGAGAAAAATCATGTGTATAATGGCCCTCTACACCACAACATGCACAAGGCTTGTTAGTATGAATAGCCTTGTTCTGCTTGGCTTGGTTTCTGTGTTGTTGGTTGTTGGTGTCAGGCTGGTTCACCTGGGGTTCATAAGGCCAGTTACCTTAATTACTCTAGTTACTCTTGTTACCCTTCCCCTTATTCTTTTGCTTCGAATTTTGTGGATTGGTAGCACTCTATTGTGCAAACACCTAACCCTGAGGAGGTGGTGGTTGTTGGGGCTGAGGATGCATGGGAGGCTATGTCTCTAATGCTTGAGGGGCTGGAGTGCTAGTGTGTGCATAAGGAGGAGAAATAGTTTGGTAGACGGGTTGGGGTCCTAGAAACATGTTGCTAGCAAGAGGGGCATAAGTTTTGGAGGAACTGGTGCCCCCCTATAGGTAGCCATAACTTTGCTGAGTATATGGCAAAGAGTGTGAAAGGGATCCAACGATACCGTCAGTGGCGTGAGATGCCCCTGGTACATTGGCACTTCCAGGATGAGGGAGGTGTGCAATGACGGTATAGACATAACCAGATTACGCATAAATCAAGTCATATCTCAGAGAAGTTTAAAGAGCCTCTTCCTTGGTCTGAGGAAAATGGGACATGACATATTTTCCAATGGGAGATAAAAGGCTCCTAAGAAACCAATCTAGATAAACACGATCTTCGAAAGGCGGGACACGACATGTGCTCCTTCTTTGACGCCACTCTTGAACATGGTCAGAAAGGCAACTGGCAGAGGACTAGCAGAATGTGGTCAATAACTCTGTACAAATGTCATACCGAAGAGGTAACTGGAAATTTGAGAGGACACTTTAGCAGGCATCGTGAAAATGGAATGAGATGTGGAGGGCTGGTCTACATACCATTTTGTAGCATATCTAGTGAGCGTGCATTGGAATAGCTGAAGATGAATGGAGTCATTGGTTATGGAGTTGGATGAACACCACATGTGGAATTATCTAACTTCAGGATGTTTAAGGGAAGCTTATTCGGCATAGAGGGCCAACCAGCATCATGGTGTATGGGGTCGTTTATCAACTAGTTAAAATCTGGTAGACTTAACCTAGCCATAAAGGGAGCATCGAGGTTGCCGGAATGGTTCTTGAGACTATTCCACTTGATGTGACCTACAGGATAGAACTGAAGCCAACACTAGGTTGGGTTCCTATACCAGATGTGGGTCCAGACATGGTGATGATATGCGGTGAAGGAGGCTCGGAATGAGATGAACTAGGAGAAGAGTTAGTGTAGGGACTCGGAGGGCTATGAAATGGAACCCAATGGGGAGGGGTAATATGCCCAAGCGGAAACTGGGGGTGAAGGCCTAATAGTCTCCACAACAAATGCCTTGGTGGTGCAATGGTGGTAGGACACACTTGACATGGAAATGGTGAAGGGAGATCAACAATATGCCTTTGTCTCAATGAGGGGAGATAAATTTATTATGTTAAGTCTTGGCTTGGTGATGTAAACGAAGTGCCCTTCGCTTAAGATGTGCTTGTGTGTACAGCTGTATTAATTGATTAAGCCTAGATTGTGCTTGTAAAAATAGAAAAAAGCTTACTGAAAATAAACTAAAATTAATAATAGAAAATGAACAGCAAAACAATTAACCAAACCTCACCCAAACTGGGTTTGCAAACACTATGCTGGTTGGTGGCTAAATTGACGGAAAATACACTAAAATGGTCAAGAGATCTAAATGTCAGTGTCACTGATTTGCAGATTCTATTTAATTGCATTACACCATGTGATTTGCAGGATATAATATAGGGCAGTCAGTGATGATCCAACTGAAAAATTTTAAGCCAACCAATGGTTTCGACTACGCACTTAAATAAGATGTTCTATACCCTATAGTAAAATTAAAATAATGCCTTGAAAAGACCCACATACCTCTACAACGCAGTGGTCTGATCACACATCCTCCTCTCTGTGAGAAGGAAAATCCTCAATCTTCTTCACATTGATCAATGAAGCCATCCGCCACTCAATTGCTTCTCCACTTGATGGATTGATTGGTTGATTCATCCATTCAAATTGCAAATTATTTGATTGTTGTTAAAATGTCTATTCACCTTCAATGCCCAACTATTTCTTCTTTCCACAACGCTTCTAAGAAAAATGTTTTATGCATTCACCATTGGAGGGACAACCTTATTTCCTTTGAATCATATGAAGAAGCAACTGCTTGATGTCTCGTCAATTTGAAAAACTAGAGGTCATACTCACATCAGCCACTATCAATTATTAATCAAATAACTGTTGTAAAATCGTCATTCAACGCTCCTATCATTTCTAACTACAACACAACCAGCAGAACTTGAACTCCAACAATAGTAACAACAAGCACTTGATCGAAATAAACAACCTTTGCCTCTGATAGTCCACAGTCGGATTATGTACTTTAGGAGCGAATTTGACCAAAAAAAATCACCCATTTTATGTGCAGTTTCAATGAAATTAATATGCATAAAATTTGGAAAGGGAACATCAAATCTTGGTCACCTACCTCAGATTTATATATCGAAAGACATGATATAACATAGACAAAACTTCTCACTCATTTCTCTCTCACTCTTAGCATTTGCTCCATCTACAATATTTTTTTTGTGCGCTTCTTAACTCCATTGAGGATAGTAGCGAGGTGAAGTCTTGGCCCTTTGCAACTCTCAGTTATCTACCAACCTTGATTGTATTAAATGTTGATAGAAGATATGAGCATGAATCTTCCACCTCCACTAAAAAACAACGAGGTCGTCAATTCAACCTTTTTTATTACTGTCAGGGAAACCTCTATCAGTGAGACTGATTACAATGTGATTCTTTTTAAGTGAGAACAAAAAATAGACAGTGTTCCAAGATTTCATGAAAATATTGGAATCAGAACTCCTCCTCTTGCCCAATGCTCTAGTTGGCCACAAGACTAGTGGCTCATTTTATTTGACATAACAGATTAACCTCCGCTCTGATACCACTATAAGACAATCAAACAAGAAACCAAATAAATTGTATATTTATGATTTCAATCAATGATGTACAATGTGTACATAATAAATTGTATATTAATGATTTCAATCAAGGATGTACAGTGTGTACATATTAGTACATACAGGAAACAGTTGAATTAGTTTCTGAGTCTTCTTGGACTCCATTAACTACTCAAACTAATCCGATTAATCCCGAGGATTAGCTATCTAATAGTGAAGGCATGGGAATATTAAATAAAACTTTTATTTTTATCACTCAAATGACTTCTTTTTCTTTTCCAGAGAAAAATTTATTATAAATGATCTATAATTTGTGATTTAGTATTAAATTAATTTTAAATTAAATTGTAAAAACGTTTAATTAATATTTATGAATCATTCGTAATAACAATTGTTTTATATTAATTTAACAACTAAATTGTAACTATCAAAGTTATATAAATTAAATCACTAGTAACTATAAATGGATATCAAAACACTTAATTTCTAATCGAAATACTTAGTTCCTAAAACATTTCATCTTGAAAATAAAATAAAAAACATTTAAAAAATTTATGTATTAAATTGATTGAATTTGACAATGACTTTGAATAAAACCAAGAATAAAGTTGCAGTAGATTAAAAGGCTTTAACAAAATTTACACATTAACTTTTTGCATGGTAACTGAGATCGATCTTCGAGGAAAGAAGATAAAACAAATTTAACAAACCAATTGAAAAATATTAGAAATTGAAGACTAACGTCACAATAAATACTCAACAATCTCCAACGACTTGAAAAGAATATGGAACTCCAAAGTGGGACCTTGATAATATCCCAATTGGAGTTTCAAATCCTTTGACTTGCTAGAATAATAGACATTAATCACATAAACACGAAAGGAATTAAATAAAAATAAATAAGACAACTTCTTGAATTCAAGAAGATTAATTCCTTGAATTTTTGGTATCCTTTAAACTATGCTTAAATAAAACAAATTCAACAAAGTAGAAAAAAAATGTTCACTAAATCCTAAAAATTTGTAACTATACATTAATAATTTTTTCTTAATAAAATTAGGAAAGAGATGCTTACAAGATTCTAAAAACTAATAACTAATTATCATAATAGTTATTAATTATAAAAGCTATGTGCAAACAAAAAATATATATGATTGATGTAATTGGAATTGAAAA
>APFE031516461.1:3849-29928 GCA_000404065.3 Pinus taeda | reverse complement strand
TAACTATTCATTTACTAACAACATATTTCAAAATAATATAATGTATTGATAAGAAAAAACAGTGTCCCCTCCATTATAAATGTTTATATTTCTTTGGTATGCCCCTAAGTGAACATGCCTTTTCATAATTAATTATGTGTTCCTTTAATATTATTTTATATTTTTATTTCGAACTTTTTTCGCCAACCTTTAATAGCTAACTTGATTTTATGATATTAAATATTTTTATTTCAAACATTTCTACCTACCTTTAATAGTTAGCTTGATTTTATGGGCAACTTGTGTAGGAGTCATAAAAGGCCTTGATATATGAAGTTGTCAAATAATGCAAGGTAAAGACTTATATGCATTTGTAGATGCATTAGTTATTTAAGAATATAGACAATGAACAAAAGTCAATTATGTCATTTGTTATGTAAATTTTTGTTATAAATGATTTTAATGAAAAATAGAAATTTCTTTGTTTTAACTAAACACTTACTAATCTTAACTTTGTGAATTCAACTATAAAATCTCCCTACTTAAAAAGGTTAACAATTTTATTTGTGTTAATATTTTAAGATTTTGTTGTAATATTCTAAAGTAGAAACTTAAATTCAAAAGTTGAAGAAGATCTAAATTATCATAATGTCACTTACAAAATGGAACCTTGCAAATCATAAGTTTTAATAATTAAAAAAATTAAGATTTTTATGCATGGGCATGTTTTAATCATTAAAAAAATTAAATATCTTTATGCATAGGCATGAGGGAGATTTTTATATTTATGTTATCAGTTACTTTTTGCATAAAATATAGCAACAACATTGCATATTAGACTTATTTATTTATATATTTATAGCACCATACATCAAAAGAAAGCGTGAAATTAATTTCTATAAAATAAAACATGATATAATAAAAAGTTCTTAATCTAATACACAATATATTTGCCTGTTTATTATAAGAATTTTTATTTTGCATTATAGGATGTTTTATTCGATGATACCAATTCATGATTATAAAATGTAATTATATGCATTTTATTTGATGTGGAAAAAATTTAGAAAATGAAGGGTTAATGACTTAAATAAATAAAGATGAAATAATGTAGATGAGTATAATCTAAAATAATTTGAAAATTATTATAAAGAATAGGGTATTATTACTTATATCATTTATTATAATAGAATAATAAAGGTAGCTCCAAGGGATAGCTTATTTGGTCGAGTTCTTGTTGCTAAGTACCTCCTTTATTGGGAGGTCAGAGGGTCAAATCTCCTCAACACCCTTGGGGTTAGGCCTTGTTAGTTTGGCCAATGAGTTGATCTACATGGATTTGCCTATGGATATAGCGGTCACTCAGTGTCCCTGAACCACCCTTAGAAAGCTAGAATAATAAGGGAAAAAAAAGTTAAGAATACAACCTATGTAACAAAATATAATGAAATTTTCAAAATGAGAATACTAATAAATTTTAAAAGAAGTATCTTAAGAAATTCATATACCTTGAAAAGGAAAATCTTCTATAAAAGGTTGAGATATTATTTGCACATTTGTATCATAGTGCTATGGGTATCACATTCATACATTAATGAAATTATTAATTAGTGAATGAAGTTAAAAATGGATATATATTTATGAAAAACATTAAGAGTGGTTATTATTTATTATATTGTAGGTTGAAGATTAATTGAAATGGAACTATAGAAGTATTGAAAATTTATGAAGAATATCAAGAGTGGTGAGTTATTATTGATTATATTTCATGTAAAAAAATAATTAAAATGAAACGATAGACCTAACGAAAAGATTATATGTATACATATTTGTCAAAATTTGAAATAATATGCCTTGCGTCTAACATAATTACCTCAAGGGATTTTTAGTAAAGCCTTTTTATGCCAATAATGTAGTCAAGAAATTTTTGTGCAAGATTGAAACTATATAAATGATGATGCAAAAATGTCATTTATAATTTGATGGTATCCCCTAAAAGAATGTTTAAACAATGTTTAAAAAGTTGTGAGGATGATATGGAAAGTAATGAGGTGGATGGAAGAGATAATGTTGGTGTGGATGAATGGTGGATAATAGAAACATGGCAAACAATGGATAAATGGGTAGGTTATAATATGGTAAATGCCTAAAGAATGGCTAGCCAAGAAAATCCTTTTTAGTGGGGAACTATTAGATAATCACTAGATCCAATTGGGTAATCCCTTCCACAACTTGATGATATTGGAGATTGGGCCTTATTACTAAGGCTTTTATGGAGCCATCCCAACTCCATGTTGAGAGAGGAATGATGAAGGCCCATATGTGTTGCTACGTACATAGAGATCAAAGGATTATATGTATGTATGTTAAGAAAATGACTAGGGTAATCCTCATGATTGTACTAAAAACGTATTGGATAGAATCGATTCATAAATGAAAATAATGATATATATCTTGAGATAATAACTTTTCCTTTCATTATCCTACCTATATCTCTTTCATAAATATGTATGGATTTATGTATTGTGTTGATGTTATTATTGGTAATATTTTGAGTAAATTATATTGTATTTACATTCATGATTATATGCAGTTTATGTGTGATGCAAGGTGATGTGTGCACATATCTTTCATTATGTGATTTTGATAACACTACGATGGGTGTGGGGAAGAGGGGTTCCAGTTGTCTACCACTCTATGAATTAAGAGATGAAAACATGGAACAAAAGCTAGTGGATGAAAGGAAGGGCTAATAATACAATTAAGAAGAAGATGAAGGAAATGTAGAACATGATGATTCTTATGATATTAATGAATTATGGGAGAGGAAGTATTGAAATTAATATTATGATTAACTAAATTAAATGTGAAACGTTTTCTTTTAATAGAAGATAGCCAATTTAAATCTACTTGTAAACATGAAGATAGATGGAATAGATTTGTTGCCAACAAAAGTGAGAGATGTTGGATGAAAATAAAGGTCATTGAAGGTATGTGTTGGATGATTTTATTTTACGAATAAGTGAATATTTTGATGGAATGTATGTGTAGTCGTGAAAAATTGAGTTGAAAATAGGTATACCTTGTTGAGTAGCTAATTCCATGTTATGTAGTTTCAAGCAAGAGTGGCTAATGAAATTAAAATATTTTTGTAGATTGCATGAAAAAATGGTAGTGGAATGTCACAATGAGGATATCATTGAATTTGGGTCATGTGGTAATTGCATGGTTGAGAAGAAGATGAGTATTTTTCATGGTGATCATGAAAAAGAGATAAAGATAGAAATAGATAAATGGTGTGTCATGTATTATAGTAAAATAAGAGTGATGAATAGTTCATAGTTAATGAGGAGAAAAGAATTGAAATAATTTTTGAAGTTGATAATCTTTTACCACATAAGAATGAGGGAATACTTTTCTTTAACCAAGAGTTCAATGCAAGAGAACCATCTCCTATTTGATTATACCCTTATAATCAATGTTTATGTAATTGATTGATGAAGATTTGGTCAAGAAAGGAATGGAGTATGGATTTGATGATGTGGGGGGATATGATGATGATGATATGGAAGGTGAAGAGGTAGATGGATGAGATGAAATGGATTTGTATGAATCATCGATAGTGGACACATGGTAAATACTGGTTGGATGGGAAAATTATGATATGGAAGAATCCTAAGAAATGGCTAATGGAAAATCTTTTCTTTGTACTAATTATTTATTTGATGGAATATAGATATATTAGATAAATAGTATTATTTTTTTTGTTTGATGGAGTTATCCTAACTATTTAAGAATGCATCTAGTGGCATTCTTCACAATTTTATTTGAGTCATGATCTGTCAAAAGAAAGAAAAAGGATTTTTATTATTAAATAATTTGACTTATTAAAGCATGGGTTTCATGCTTGGTTCAATGGGTTTTAGGTCAAATCCTCCATTATAGGCTTTTATGGTTTAGGTCAAGTGTCCTTGGCTATGTCATAATGTAAAAGACCTTTCTTGGGATTTACTCATCAAGAAATAATTTTATTTTAATGTAAAATAGGTCAATTAGGCCTCCTCCACCAAGTTGGCCTCAAACTAGACAAGATAGCCTAACTAAGGGGGAAAATGTCCTATATAAAGGCAACAACTTGACCTCGTTTGGAGCATTCACCCACCAAGTTTGATCTACAATTGTTGGGGGAAGGAAAAATGTGAAATTCAAGGAAGAATGTGGAAAGGGATAGAGAAGGAGAAGGAGGTCTTTATCAATCACATGAAGTCAAAACTCTCTCTCTCTCTCTCTCTCTCTCTCTCTCTCTCTCTCTCTCTCTCTCATGTGTTAAGTTGTTGAGCTGTTGGAAGGGCAGGAGTTGTAGTAATATAGCTGAGCTGAAATTCTGGATTTGCCAGGGGATGAAATTCTTAGTTTTTGTTGGGTTAAAGTTTTTGAACAATAATTCTAATGAAGTTTGTTGATTTGTATTGAAAGGATGACTTGGTGGAGGAGGAAGGTCTCTAGGTTTTGGGTCTTGGGCTATCTCAACATGAATTTGATAGTGGAAGAGTTTGACTGGGTTTTCCCCTATAGAGGGATTTTAGCCTCGGTAGAGTGCCTACATCTAGTGTCTTTGATCTTCATGTTTTGCTTTTGATAATTGCTTGATGAAACAAAGATCAAATAAGAACATAAGAAATTTAATAAGAAGTCAAAGATATCACAAGTAATTATCAACATAGGAAAATATTTCTACCTTTATAATTTTCTAACACTAACTCCATGTTTGGAGAGTAACTAAGAAAGACAAGAGGTAGTATCGCTTCCTCAAAGAATCAAGGATTTCATAGTGTTGCAAGTTAAGGTTATGTTGATTCATCACATCTATGGAGCTTCTAGAGATAGTCAATTGAAGGGTCAAGTAACAATGTATAGTTAGTCAACTGATCACCTTGTAGGATAATAGATTGAGTGTCATCAGGTTTGTCAAGTAACCAACTACAAGACAATGATAAACTTGGACCATCAACTAATTGGCATGAAAATAGTTGATGAGATAGTATTTATTAATCGAAAATAGTTGTAATGATCAAGCCTCATCATTGTGTTACTATCCAAAGACATAAAATTCATAAGTACACAACATGTACAATAATTGAGAGTGGAGTAGACTCCAATACAAATAATGTTAGGACAAAATCCTCCAAATACCCAAATACATTCACACAGACCAAATGACTTGTCATGCATAATGAATACATGTTGTTTATATGTACCTATCTACACATTGCACTTGTGGTCCCGTAATTATTAGGATGACCTTATTACATATATATTTACATATTAAAAGTATGTTTAACCCCATATATTCGACCCCTTTGGTCACACTATATATTCTTACGCAACATAGGCCCACCTTGGGGTTATAAGATAATACCGACCTTCAAAAATTATGTCCTTAAAGATTTGTTTTTAAGGGAACTACATATGATGAAACCAAATAATATGATTTTCTTTGATTCCTAAATTCTTCTTTCCACTGATGATGATCCATCCATCCAAACTCAATTCTTTCTAGCCTCAATCCTTGATGGCTAGTTGTTGCATAGTTTTCTTTCCCTCAGTTCTATGCATTCTTGTTGTGACTTCTCCAATTTGTATTAGTTGTCAATATTTGATAAAGTCCCATTGAATAATGATTTGGTGATGCATTATTCCATGAATTGTGATGAATAAGTATATTATTCCTTGATAATGATAATATGTATCTTCTTGTCTTCCTTGATAACATTGATATTAGTCTTCTTGTCTTCCTTGTAGCCTTTCTTGTTAATGAGGATGTGGATGTGGTTTTAGATTTGATTCCTTTCCTTCACTCTATATAACAATTTTTTTTAATCTATATTCTCTTTTGAAATAATGGTTTTCTTTATCATCTTTGTTTTCATAGAATTCTCTAGCCTTAGAGCTAATACCATCATATTTTTCATATACTTCCTATAGATGGAGTTCAAATTATTCAAGTATCTTCTGGTTACCCTCTTTAATCTTCTCTTCTTTCTCCTTTTGAAGTTGCACTATGATCGCATTTATCAAATTGTGACATCCTTCCCCAATTCTAGAATTCCTTTTTGATTTCACCTTCTACGTGATTATGGCTTAATATTTTTGTAAATTTCCCCTTCAAGTATTTTGGTAGTTTCTTTTAATATAAGATCATTACTTCTTCTTCACTTTGACAATGTATTTTTATTTTTTCAATCTCTTGATGTCATCTTTATGGTTTCATAATTTGCATATTTCTTCATCTCTCTTTTTCAATTCTCCACTTTCCTTTGCTAATCTTTGCCTATTTCAATTGTTTAATCTCCTTAATGAGTTCTTGATAAAGGATTTGTATCTTAGATAGATCATCACCCTTATCCTTAAGCTCTTATTTTTTTTTAACCCATCTTTAAAAAATTCATTACTTCCACCTATGAGTGCATGATCCACTATTTTTGAAAATAATTCTTCAAAATTTTCCCATGTAATATGCAATCTAGTATCTTCATCAAACTCATTCCACCACTTGGAATATTTACCCTAAAAATAAAAGCTCGCAAAAACAAGTTTTGAATGATGTTCCTTTATTTTCCTCAACCATTCCATAGGATTAAGTTCATATTTATCTTCATCATATATAAATATTGTTACTAAATTTGATTGTTAATTAAGGTATACACTACACCCTCTAGTTATAAGGACTGGAGTTGCAGTAATATAGCTGGGAAAAAATTCTGTATTTGCTAGGGGATGAAATTCTTAGTTTTTGTTGGGATAAATTTGTTGAACAAAATTTCTAATGAAGTTTTTTGAGTTGTATTGAAAGGATGACTTGGTGGAGGAGGAAGGTCTCTAGGTCTGGGGTCTTGGTCTATCTCAACATGAATTTTCTAGTGGAAGAGTTTGACTGGGTTTTCCCCTATAGAGGGATGTTAGCCCTGGTAGAGTGCCTACATCTGGTGTCTTTGATCTTCATGTTTTTCTTTTGATAATTTCTTGATGAAACAAAGATAAAATAAGTACATAAGAAATTTAATAAGAAGTCAAAGATATCACAAGTAATTATCAACCTAGGAAAATATTTCTACCTTTCTGATTTTCTAACACTAACTCCATGTTTGGAGAGTAACTAATAAAGACAAGAGGTAGTATCGCTTCTTCAAAGAATCAAGGATTTCATAGTGTTGCAATTTAAGGTTATGTTGGCTCATCAAACCTATGGAGCTTCTAGAGATAGTCAATTGAAGCGTCAAGTAACAATATATAGTCAGTCAAATGATCACCTTCTAGGACATTAGATTGAGTGTCATAAGGTTTGTCAAGTAACCAACTACAATACAGTGATCAACTTGGACCATCAACTAATTGGCATGAAAATATTTGATGAGATAGTATGGATTAATTGAAAATAGTTGTAATGCTCAAGCCTCATCATTGTGTTATTATCCAAAGACATAAAATTCATAAGTACACAATATGTACAATAATTGAGAGTGGAGCAAACTCTAATACAAATAATGATATGACAAAATCCTCCAAATACCCAAATACATTCACACAAACCAAATGACTTGTCATGCATAATGAATACATGGTGTTTATATATACCTATCTACACATTGCACTTGTGGTCTCGTAATTATGAGGATGACCTTATTACATATATATTTACATATTAAAAGTATGTTTAACCCCATATATTCACCCCCTTTGGTCACACTGTATACTCTTACACAATATAGGCCCACCTTGGGGTTATATGATAGTACCGACCTTCAAAAATTGTCTCCTTAAAGATTTTTTTTTAAGGGAACTACATATGATGAAACCAAATAATATGATTTTCTTTGATTCCTAAATTCTTCTTGCCATTGATGATGATCCATCCATCCAAATGCAATTCTTTCTAGTCTCGATCCTTGATGGCTAGTTGTTGCATAGTTTTTTTTCCCTCAATTCTATGAACTCTTGTTGTGACTTCTCCAATTTGTACCAGTTGTCAATATTTAATAAAGTCCCATTGAAAAATGATTTGGTGATGCCTTGTTCCATGAATTTTGATGAATAATCATCTTATTCCTTGATAATGATAATATGTATCTTCTTGTCTTCCTTTATAACATTGATATTAGTCTTCTTGTCTTCCTTGTAACCTTTCTTGTTAATGAGGATGTGGATGTGGTTTTAGATTTGATTCCTTTCCTTCACTCTATATAACAAGTTTTTTTTATCTATCTTCTCTTTCAAAATAATGGTTTTCTTTATCATCTTTGTTTTCATAGAATTCTCTAGCCTTAGAGCTAATACGATCATATTTTTCATATACTTCCTATAGATGGAGTTCAAATTATTCAAGTATCTTCTGGTGACCCTCTTTAATCTTCTCTTCTTTCTCCTTTTGAATTTGCACTATGATCACATTTATCAAATTGTGACATCCTTCCCCAATTCTAGAATTCCTTTTTGATTTCACCTTCTACATGATTAGGGCTTCCTCAATATTTTTGTAAGTTTCCCCTTCATGTATTTTGGTAGTTTCTTTTAATCTAAGATCATTACTTCTTCTTTGCTTTGACAATGTATTTTTCTTCTTTCAATCTCTTGATTTCATCTTTATGGTTTCATAATTTGCATATTTCTTCATCTCTCTTTTTCAATTCCCCACTCCCCTTTACTATTCTTTACCTATTTTAATTGTTGAATCTCCTTAATGGGTTCTTGATAAAGGATTTTTATCTTAGATAGATCATCACCCTTCTCCTTGAGCTCTTTTTTTTTAACCCGTCTTAAAAAAAATCTCATTACATCCACCTATGAGTGCATGATCCACTTTTTTTTAAAATAATTCTTCAAAATTTTCCCAATGTAATATGCAATCTAGTATCTTCATCAAACTCATTCCACCACTGGGAATATTTACCCTTAAAATAATAGCTCGCAAAAACAAGTTTTGAATGATGTTCCTTTATTTTCCTCAACCATTCCATAGGATTAAGTTCATATTTATCTTCATCATCTATAAATATTGTTACTAAATTTGATTGTTAATTAAGGTATACACTACACCCTCAAATTATAACCTGAAAATGTGATCGGTAATGTCCTTATTTGATTACTATCATTTTACTAGCATAATACTTTATGCTTTCTTTTCTCGGTATCTTTTTAATAACCTAAATTAAACATCCTTGATAAATAATAATTTGAAGTTAACATACCTTTACAAACCCTTATTTGGAGATTCTTCTACTGCCCAATATTTCTTCTGTTGTAGCTACGCAGTTTCAACTCTTATGAATTTGTAATTTTGGCCTATATTAGTTTGATATTTTTTCTTTGCAATTCGACAAGTGTAATCAAAATTTGATGTGCTATGTGAAAGTTATGGTAACCTTCCCAAAATCTTGCTGATTTTTGGCCTCTTCCCATGTGTAAACTTGTATAGATTGACACATCCTCAAATTTTCAAATATAATTTTGATATTTTTACATGAGGTACTTATATATGTCATCTATGATCCTTGAAATATTTAATAGTATGATATATATTATAAAATATGTTATGGAGAAAATATAAAGCTAACCTATTTGAAATTAATTTCAGGATCATTTAGGAACCCCAAATTCCTTACAGTACATATCAAAAAGTATAGTGAATCAAGATCAGAAATTTGAGCTAGATGTTAACCAAAATTTCTCCTTCATATGATCTAAGTTTCACTATCTAAAATCTTTGAAAAAAAATTATAAAAAAAAAAATTCCAAATTTATATGTTTGAAACTTATTTAAAGTGCGTTAAGGAACCCTTACCTCCTTGGGACATATCTCTAAACTATATAGAACCCAAATATAAAATTTGAACCAAAATTTCCATGATATTTCTCCTCCATATGGTCCAAATTTCACCATCTAAAACCTCCTGGAAGAAAAAACTTATAATGAAAATGTAAAACTAACTTGTTTGAAACAAATTTCAAGAACATTCAAGAACCCTAAATTCCTTTAAATACTATATATTCCAAGATATATTTCCTCATTATTATCCAAATTTCACCATATGGAACCTCCTAGAAATCATTTTATAGAAAAAATACCAATATGATATATTCAAAGCAGCACAACCTAGGTTCGTAAGAGCATAGAAAAACTCCAATACATATAACAATAGGATAAACTCCTCTAAATAACCAAATGTGTTCACACATACCAAATCACATGTCTTGAATAATGAATATGTGATCTCTATATATATTTATCCACACATTGCACATGTGGTCTCTTCATTATTAGGATGACCCTATTACATATATATTTAGATACAAAATGTACATTACCCTCATATATTCCCCCCCTTAGGTAATACCATACTCATTTAATCCAATATAGCCCCCTTTTGGCATCATAACACATTGGATCAAATCCTCTATAATTCAAGGAGATTGGCTAAATCTAGTACCTATAAATAAACAACCTATGGATCGAATATGCATCTTATTGTATTGTGATGATGTAATATTGTTAATTATGCATTATGATGTTATGATCATAATGAATTGATGTCATGACCATAGGAGTTCCATACAGTTAGAGGGTGCTTTGTTGGGTGCACCATGACTTCTTGAGCATGAGGTACTCACATGATTCACAACTACTTAGTTTAGTACAATATTCATTAGGGGAATATTGAGGTAAAAAAATGGGCCTAAAAATAAAAATATACTAACAAAATAAACTTTAAGAGAACAATTAGGATTCAAGATGATGATGACATCCCCAAGGGTAAATATTTTGGAGGGAAAAGAAGAAAACTATATTTTTCTATTATATTTTTGGCGTATCTCCTTATAGGTTTACTCAAGTTTCAAGTGTAGACAACTTTTGGATGATAAATTAAATCCCATATCCAAAGAGTGCCCTCTCTACATACTTCTAAGTCAAACCCCACATTAATATATATATATATATATATATATATATATAGATATGAAAATGTGTTCGATGTGGGTATAATTGAAAGTATGCAGAGTGGGTACTCGTTAAGATGTGGGATTTAATTTGATATCCAATGGGAGTCTACACTTGAAACTTGATTAAACTATAAGGAGATCAACTAAAAAAATAATAAAAATAAGTAGTTTCCTTTTTTTTCTTAAAAAAATAATAAATGTTATATTATTATTTTAACTATGATTTTATTATTTTCTTAGGAGGCCCATTTTATACCTCCAAATTTCCCTAATGAATACACTTAGACTATGTCTCATAGTAATCTTACTTATACAATTTCTATATTATTGGTTACTTAGAGCAATATCATATCCCTTCAATATAGTGTAAGTAATTATTATTTTCATAGAACATCATCTAACATTTATTTATGAGAAGCACATGTAAAGAAATGAAATCAACAATATAAAAAACACACTATTCATATGGAACAACCCTCTAGCCTTATTTTATTAATCAATGCAAATCTTCTTTACATGAGGGTGTTAGATAATGGCTCAACCCTTAATACAAGAAACTAGCTAACAAAACTTTACTTTCATAGAAAACCATGTCATGTAGCTCAATAGACCTAATGAATCATTTTTGGGTATGTATTATATTATTTCCATGATTAGAAGCAGGAGTTGTATGTTGTGTTGGGTGCAGCGAGGGGGTATCCCCCTTGAACAAGGTTCGGGGCAGCACCCCAAGTTTTTTTTAATGCAAACGCAATAATAGTTGAGCGGACCAATGGACGGGGGGCAGACCCAAGGATGGGGGGCAGACCCAAAGATGGTGGGTGGACCTACCCATGGTTTTGTGCATGGGTTTTGCACATGGTTTTGGGCATGATGGTTTTTTACCCATGGTATTTTGTAGATTTTGTTAAGGGAACTATGATAATGTTCTAATCTAGGGTTAAAGGATTTAAGGTTTATGAATGCTTATATATATCTATATATATATATATATATATAATATATATATATATTATATATATATATATATATATATATATATATATATATATTGTAACATTGAAAGGAATATAATGAAAAATCAATCTGATAGTCTCGGTTTTGGGATCCAAGGGAAATTCTCTGTGTATATTTGTTTTATGTACTCGCCATTATATATTTTCTATTTTTAAGAATTTGTTTACAGGTAAGTTCTTTATAGGGTTAAAACCTACATTTTCTATCAAAGTTGTTTTGTCTTCAAGGGGATGCCTTTGTTGTTGAGGGTTTTTGCTCAGGCCTATGGTAGACCCTGTTCAGTGGGAGATCTGTGAGATTGATTTTGTGATGAAATAAGATGGTGAGTAGTGTAAATATAGAGATTGAGAAATTTAATGGTTAAATTTTTTAGTTGTTGAAGCTCAAGATGGAGGATCTGTTGGTGGACCAAGATCAGTGGATTGTTGTAGATCCAGGCACGACACCAACAGGAATGTTAGCTAAAGGTTAGGCAAAGTTAGATTAGAAGGAAAAGAGCACAATATGATTATGCCTCTCAGATTCAATATTGTTGAATGTATCAGGGGAAGCTACAATGAAGGATTTTTGGGTCAATATAGGGACTTTGTATAATCTAAGTCTCTGGTGAATAAATTATTCCTGCGGAAAAAGTTGTATAACCTAAGAATGAAGGATGGAGAATCAGTGACAGAGAATATGAACACCTTTAGTATTGTGGTAAGAAATTTGTTATCTATTGATATAAAAATTTCAGATGAAGATAAGTGCATCATCTTACTATTTTCTCTACCAGATTTGTCGGATAGTCTAGATGTTGCAATAGGCAGCAATACAACTACCTTGAAGTTTGATGAAATAGTCTCATCCTTATTTTCAGATGAGATGAGGTGGAGAAATATGGAGAGACATAATGGATATGCCTTGTCTATACAAGTACAATCCCTGGAAAAAACCAAAAATAAGTCCTTGAGTGGGAGATCTAAATCTCCAGGAAAACCTATAAAGGTGTTCTAGAAATGTAGAAAGGAAGGGCACTACAAAAAGGATTGTAGATCTAAATCTCCCAAGAAAGGAAAGGGATCTGATGATGCTCCTTATACAGAGGTGAAGACCACCTCAGATGAAGGTGGGAATGTGTACTTGGCTTCTTCATTAAGTACACATGTAGTTTATCATGAGGCATGTTTGGTTGACTCAATTG
Source organism: Pinus taeda (assembly GCA_000404065.3). NCBI lineage: Eukaryota > Viridiplantae > Streptophyta > Pinopsida > Pinales > Pinaceae > Pinus > Pinus taeda. The sequence goes on along the minus strand of APFE031516461.1, from coordinate 16,754 downwards.
CATCCTTTCACTTCACTCCCCATAGGGAGTGGTTATGCGAGTATGAGAAATATGATGGTGGTGATGTCTTCATAGGGGGTGATAGGAAAGCTAGAATTATTAGATGCGGAAAAGTAAAGTTGAATTTGTAAGGTGGAAGAATTATAACACTTCCTGGTGTTTTTCATATTCCGACATTGGCCAGAAATCTTATTTCTGTAAGCAAGATGGAAGATGCAGGTGTAAAAATAATGTTCAAGAAAGGTACTTGCAAGATGGTTCGGGAAGCAGTGGTATTGATGCAAGGAGTTCATATTAGAACTTTGTACAAGCTTCTAGGTAACACTATTATTTATCGATGCAATAGATTTGTGGTTCCTGAAAGTGGAGAAAACATCTAGTGGCCTATGGAGAAAAGACCACATTATGGCATCAAAGTCTTCGACATATTGGAGAGAAGGGCCTTTGAATATTGCATGGTAATGGTATGGTAGAAGTAATGTTTAATTTCTCTCTGGATTTCAAGTTATGTGAAAATTGTGTATATAGGAAGTAGAATCAGGTGAGTTTCTCCTTTGGTGCTAAGAGGGAGAAAGGGATATTAGAGCTTCTGCACAATGATGTGTTTAGACATGTGTCAGTTCCACCACTGGGTAAATTTGTTTACTATGTATCATTTATAAATTAATTCTCAAGGAATACATGGACATATTTCCTTAGGAAGAAATCTGAAGTCTTTGACAAGTTTAAAGAATTTAAAGCTCTGATCGAAAATCAGAGAGAGAAGAAGATCAACGTGTTAAGGACAGATAATGGTGGAATGTTTTGCAAGAAGGAATTTGAAGAGTTATGTAAGAAGTGTGGTATAACATGAAAAAATGCTACCCCCTACACACCTCAGCAAAAAGGAGTTGCAAAAATAATGAACAGGATGTTGATGGAAAAGGCAAGAAGGATGCTTAGTGGTGTCGAGTTAGGGTAGGAATTTTGGGTAGAGACGTTGTAGATTGCATGTTACATGGTTAACAGATCACCTTCATCGACATTGGAGGATAATGCTCCACATGAGGTATGAAATCATAAGAAACCATATATTTCACATCTGATGGTATTTGGATGTGATTCATATGTACATATTCCAAAGGAGAAAAGAACCAAGTTTGATAGTAAATATGAAAGGTGCATCTTTATTGGGTATAAGGATGGTTTAATAGGTTATAATATTCGGAACCTAGAAACAAGTAAGGTTTTTTACAGCCGAGATGTGGTGTTTAGAGAGGTGAAATATGTTACTAAACATGGATTCCTACGAAAGGAACCTGAGACGATTGAGTTTGAGCTAAAGGGTGAAGAATTAGACTCTATAGTAGAACATGAATCAGAAGAGGAAGAGCCACAAACTCCAGTTTTGAGAAGATTTGTTCGAGAGAGAAATCATCCATAAAGGTATAGTCCATCTACTTTTTGTTTGAATTTTTCCTTATCTATTACTGATGATGATCCTAGAACTGTTAGGGAGGTAGTAGATTTAGAGGATGGAAAACTCTAGAAAGAGACCATGGTTAATGAAATGGCAGCTTTGGAAAAAAATGAGGCTTGGGATCTGGTGGAGTTTTCGGCTGCAAGGAAATCCATTGGAAGCAAATGGGTGTTTAAGAAGAAGATGAATTCAAAAGGAAAGGTGGAGAAATAAAAATATCAGTTGGTAGAAAAAGGTTATTCCCAGGTGCCAATAATTGATTATGGTGATATTTTTTCTCCTGTTTCCAAGTTAGCTTCTATTAGATTACTTTTATCTATTGTTTCTTCTTTTGATTTTAAGGAAGAACAGATGGATGTGAAGACAAAATTTCTTCATGGGGATCTAGAAGAAGAGATCTAGATGAAGAAACCTGAAGGATTTGCAGTGAAGGGTAAGAAAGAACTAGTATGCAAGTTAAAAAAGTCTCTTTATGGATTAAAACAATCACCAAGAATGTGGTGTCATAAATTTGATACATATAAATGGGGACTTGGCCTCACCAAAAGCAAAGCGGATCACTGTGTGTATTTTAAATTAATTGGTGACTGTGTTATTTTTTTGATATTGTATGTGGATGATATGTTACTAATTAGAAATGACAAAGAAATTATCCAGGATTTGAAGACCCAATTGTCCTCCAAATTTGACATGAAGGATCTTGGTGCTACAAACTATATTTTGGGCATGGAAATTAAATGAGATCTGGCAAAGAGGAAGCTCTAGTTAAACTAGAGGAAGTATGTTGGGACAATATTGTAGAGGTTTAATATGCAGGATATTAAACCGATGAAGGTTCCTATCCCTGTAAATGTAAATTTATTTGCTGAACATTGTCCTAAGATACAATAAGAGGAAGAGGAAATGTCACGTGTTTTATATGCAAGTGTAGTTGGTAGCCTATTGTATGAAATATTTTGCACTAGACCAGACATTGCACATGCAGTGGGAGTATTGAGCAAGTTTACGTCAAAACCAAGGAAGGATCATTAGACATCAGTGAAGCGGGTTTTCAGGCATTTTCGTGGCACTAGTGATCATGGTTTGTGCTACCAAGGAAGGTTAGGATTGGACAAAGTTTTGAACATTCTTGGTTTTGTTGATGCATATTATGTTGTAGATTTGGATCAATGAATATCTACAAGTGGGTATGTGTTTAACCTATTTGGAGGAGTAGTTATTTATATGAGTAAGAGGTAGTCCATAGCGGCACTTTCAACTATATATGTTGAATACATGGCAACCACTCATGCAAGAAAGGAATCATTTTGGTTGTATATATTATGTTCAAGTATGGGGTTGGTGTAGTGAGCTATAAGGATAGATTGTGACAGTCAAAGCAAAATTTTCTTGGCTAAGAACCCTACTTATCATTCGAATGACTTTGTGAGGGATGTGGCTGAGAACATAAAGGTGTTGCTAGTAAAGGTGGACACTTTGAAGAATGTTGTAGATGTATTTACAAAGTCTATGAGCACTGAGAAGTTTTCTTGGTGTAGAGAAACAATGGGCATTATAGGGTTGGACCAATGAAAAATCTCACCTGTGATAACATGTCTGGGTAGAAAACAACAAGTGGGAGAATGTTGGGTATATGCTATATTCTTTCCACGACTAGAAGCAGGAGTTGTATGTTGCATCGAGCATAGCAGGGGGGTCAAAGGCGGGGTGGTAGTGCCCCGGGAATTAATTTTTATGCGGACCTAATAATAGTTAGGTGGACCTAAGGATGGGGGGAAAACCCAAAGATGGTGGGAAGACTTACCCATGGTTTTATGCATGGTTTTTGCACATGGTTTTGGACATGACAATTTTTTTACCATGGTATTTTGTAGATTTGGTCAAGGGAACTACAGTTATGTTCAAATTCATGGTTAATGGATTAGGGTTTATGAATTCTTCAGCATGTATATATATGTATTGTAACATTGAAAGGAAGATAATGAAAAATCAATCTAATAGTCCCGATTTTGGGATCTAGGGGAAAATTTTGTGTATATTTATTTTATGTTCTTTCCATTGTATATTTTATGTTTTTAAGAATTCATTTGTAGGTAATTTTTGTACAGGGTTAAAACATACAATCAACTTCACACTACCCACAACATCATTGGTTCTCTTCACTTAGACTGCTTGGTTTTTCTATTGTAACGTAGACTTACTTGAACTTGTTCACCCTTTGCTTCATCCTAGATTAGGATTGTCCTTATCTTTACTCAATCAAATTCTTTTTTTGTGACCTCATACTTATCTCTTGATTTTTGTTTCCATATTGCAATTCATTGTTGTGTCCCCTCTCCTATGTATGGCTATCCATATATGTACAACTCTACTTGATTATATGGAGCTACAACCCTTAACATCATTTTGTTCTACTCTACCACTCTAATGTTTTTAATTTGCTTCAGTTTGGGCCAAATCCTTAAGTGTTCAACTTGTCCCACTCACTTTAACTCTTTTCAGTTCACTCACACCCACTTGGTCCATTCAACTTATTCAATCTTTCTTGGATCACACTTCATCATTCTATTCAACCTCACTTGCTCCTACTCAATCCATTCATGCCTTGGGTCCACTTGTTCCACATGGCTATGGGGGAACACTCCTTAATTGTTTTGTGCCCTTGCAACATCTATTCCACTAAGGTCAAATACAATCTCTAGTAATTTGATTCCTCCTTCACTTGGGAAGATTGGGACACTCGATCATGACATGCCCTTTTGGCACTTGTGCTACTAAGCCATCCTCATCACAACTTATATGCGCTCAAGTGGAAACCCTAAGTATTAGTTTTTTACCACTTGGTTGGGTGTTCTCTTATCCATAACTCTTGGTTATTTTCCACAATCTTGGCCCACTATGAAAACCTCAAATAAATCCTCCATAAAGCCATATTATTTGTGATATAAAAGTTACAAATGGTGTGATGGGGATGTCACCTTTGGCAAATTCCTAAGCTAAAGGTGTTCCCAACTCTAGGGCATAACATCCTTCCCCACTCAAAAATATTTCCATCCTAGAAATAATCCATCCATAACCCCATGTTCATCTCCCTCTAGATATCAAAATCATGATGTACAACTCCACTATATATTGTCTCCAACTCCATCTTAGGAAATAACCATTGCATTGTTGAGCCTCAAAACTGTTACTCCTAGCTGCCATTTTTGGACATTATTTCCTATATATAATGTGATCAAGTACATACTTCTTAGTCTTTTAAAATTCCATGTGTTTAATTATGTTTTAAGGTTTTTCTTATTAACGACAATTTACTACAATTCACTTTTAGTACCACTATTAGAGTTTTGGTAACAATGGATTATTGAATCAACGAGAACATGTTTATATATGTAGGGTTCACTCTACTAGTTAAGGATGTGAAAACATGGAAACTACTCCCCTAGCATGTATTCACATCCTTCTTCAGCAAACTCAAGGCTAGACTAACATATGGACGGTTCTGCAATATATCCAATTATCTTCAAACCCTATTTTAGAATCATGGTTGCAAAGCATGTGGATCTAGTCAGCCACCTTTTTCGTGTGATGGGTTTGATCATTTGTACGAGTACAATGAAAATATTATATTTATGCCTTGACTATTACAAGAAATCACTACCCTTAGACCCAACGGTTGAAATTTATCCTTGAACCATGGCCTTTCCAAACGCGAGACTGAATGTAATCTTAGATGTAAAACACTATAAATCTTCTCAGGCACCTCGATTTCAGAGGAGTTAGCTAAAGAATAAGCATATATAGTCAAAATTTTGATTGAGTTTTTTTGTATATTTTGTAACAACTTTGTACTAAGAAATTATGATAGACCTTATGTAACTTGCTTTTAATTAATACAAAATTTGAGAGCTTGATCTTTTATTTTGTGTGATCTTTCACTTCCTAAGATCGTAGCTTAGTCCAAAGTTGTTGTGGGAGGGATCCTCACAAAAGAGTTCTTGCTGTAAAAAATTATATTCTATTTACACCCGTGTTGATTTGGATTTACTATTGTTTATATATGGTATGGTATGCAACATTCATATAATTGATAGTATTATGTTTATCATTGATCCTCACTATGTAAAATTGCTTGCAGAGAAACTAATTATGCAGTACAACCCTTGTATTCTATAATGATTACCTTTCGATGTTATCAATTTCCATATTGTATTGACTATTGGAACTGAGAATTGGGTTTCATTTCTAGAAGGATATCATTCCTTTCCATCGTACTTAAGGAACATAATTTGACTTGGAAGTTATACAAATTTATTTATTATATATGTTTGGATTGTGTAACTATTACTGATCTATGATTTTATATAAGTTCTATGTTAAAGCATTGTGAACATGTACATCTACCATTGAATAGAGAATTTTGCATATCTTTGTGGTTCTCCAGTATGACAGTTAGGGTGTAATATTCCATTCAGATCATTTCTTTGTAATGTGTATACAATGACTAGTTTGAAAGCATTGTGAGTGAGTGCTTGGATTCATAATAATTAGTTTTATCTTTGTTTTTTTATGATGCTTTGAGTGATTTAGAATAGGTTTGAATTATTTCTCAGCCAACCATCAACCAGTAGTAACCAACAATTAGTAATCAATGATTGGTAAATTATTATAGGATATTTTCCTTTATAATTTATCTCAATGTTTTCATTTACATGCCTTTACTTTCAATATTTAATTTGAAGAAACTAATTATTAGAACTAGAATCCCTTGCTCCTCTAGATCCGACTTGCATCTAGTACTTGAATTCTTTCCTAGGAGTAGTGAAAGATAGTATTTCAAAGCTTCATTAGGGGATTTGAGGCAAGGACTTCCTATATATTCTTTAGTTTCAATGCAGTCTTTTCGTTTTTGAATATGTTATTTATTTGTGGATTCATAGTTGTAGTTCCTCACTTTGGATTAGATTAAATTAGTATTTAATCCTGAATATATATTTTTAGAATCTCTAATCTCATGATCCCTAGTTTGATAATTAAATTTTGGAAGTATAATACATATATTTTTCCCAACATGCATATATCCATGTGTTGGATCCCCTCATGTAACTCTAAACTTGACTAATTAGGTATCTAATCTAGTCATTGCACCAAGTTCCATCAGAACTCATGCCTCATAAATTTCAATATCCTTGACCATAGATCATCTAAGCTCCTACATCAATCTCCCCATTGTAGAGGTAGCACCCTAGGCACCCGCATGATCTCGGGTTGTCATCCAATTACAACTAGGATCCATATACTCATGGCTCAATGTGATGGTAATGGGTGGTGGTCATGATGATATTTACTTGCATATCTCATCTTCCCTTCTAGAATCATTCTTCCATACTTCCTCATCGCATAGGTCAATGAAGGTGGATATGACCCAATCCTACCCTCTACATCCTCAAGTCTTCTTAGACTCAAGATACAAAGGCACACTCCCCTAGTCACCTCTCTAAACCATTGATGTCGTCATAGTCTCTCTTATCTATTCCAAAATTCTCATCCACCTCTCTAATTCTTTTATCTAGTTTCTTAGAGAAGTCATGATATTCACGGAGATAACATGCTCATCCTCACTATTGTTCATGTGTCCACATGTAACTCTAAAAAATGGAGCTCATCCTTTAAGATGGTGGCCATCTTCACTATTGCACTTGGGTCTACTCTTTAAATCTATGAGGTACCCCTTAGTTGCATCATTCCTACCTCTTGTACATATCTCTACTCTAAAGTAGACACCCTCTTCTTAGTGGGGAAATTCCTTCCCAAATGATCTTCTTCATATATCCAACATGATATGGGTCTCTTCTACTTGGTTGCACCTACTGCCTTGCCTTATTTAGAAACCTTTCCCTTTTCTTGGTCTTTCTTATTCTTTCATTTATCATGCTACACTTCTTCTTTGTCATTCTCATCTATCTTCTAGTGCAAAAAACTTATTTGTTTTAGTGATAGCTCCTGCAAGAGTTTGGGATTGCTGCTCCATGACTTCCATTTTTCCCCATGGTTGAAGATTACGGACAAATTAATACATCCTTTCAGTATCATGCATCTCTCTTATTATCAACATAAAACCTAAAAATTCCTCAATGAAGGGTTTGGATCTTTCCACTATTCTTCCAAACCTTTTGATCATCACTTTCCACCCACTCTTGATTTCCTAGTCCAAACTTTGCATACAAATATTCCTTCAACTCTGTCTAAGTGAATATCTTATGTGTGATGTGAATGGATGTTAAGTCTTCAACTCAACTCCTCCACCACAACTTTTTTGTACTTGTGATATACATGAAAGTTGCATTGACCTCTTTCTCCTTGAAATATTCCTTCATTTGTTCTAACATATACTCCATGTCTTAATAGAATCTACCCAATAATTTAGCACTTATTGTCTCATCATATAATTTTGGTGCTTTTTGTTTCACTCTCGTAGATGAACTAGTTTTTGAAATTTACCCTATAACCTACATAATGTTATAGTGTCAACTTGGTCTCTCTATAATGCCACAAGTGACCTCACTTTCTCTTCTAAGTACTTCATCTAATCTTTGAGATCATTGGATTTCCTTGTTGCAAAATCAATAGAGTAGGAACCATCCTCAATGGATTCCTTAATTTCCCATATATCCCTCATATCTCATCAAACTCATTTTTTTTCCTTTCATAGCCTCTACCATCCTTGCTAATATTCTCTCAACATCTTGGAATCTATCTATCAATGGCACCTTATCTTAGCCCACTGGGTTAGACTTAGTGTTCACCTTCATGAATTTCTTCTTTAAAACTTGAGTTTTGAACTTACTAAGGATCACTTCATTTTCCTGCAATGAAACATATACAAAAAGGAAAAAAAAAAAAAAACCTTTTTCCTCTAGATTATCGATTACAAAAGTCCCTTTCCCTAATATCTATAAGAAAAAATGGAAATTGAACTTATAATCTTCCATTGAATTCAACTTATTCTCTAAGGTAAGTAAAAACCTCCTTCATACCTATTTAATTCCCTACATGGACCTCCAGTTGTGCTTCCATGATACCACCTTTTTTTGGTGAAGATTTTCACTATCTCTTCCTATGTGTGGTAACTTAGATACTCCACCTCCATGTGGTGAATAGATATACCACTACTTGTGTGGTAGCTCTAATATTTCACCTCCATGTGGTGAAGAGATAAATTGTTGCTTCTTGTGTGGTATCTATGATACTACCTATCACAACTCGAGGGAATTTTCAAAGTTACAATCTATTTTTTTGGGTGCACCATGACCCCTTAAGTATGAAACACCATGTTCCGCAAATTCCTAGTGTATTACAATGATACTCCATCTAGATTGTGCCTCACAATAGACTTACTTATATATATATATATATATATATATATATATATATATATATATATATATATATATATATATAATATATATATATATATATATATATATATATATATTCATTACTTAGTGAAATATCATAACCCTTCAATATACTGCAAGTAAATCTTATTGTCATAGAAATTCATCTAACATTCATTCATGAGAATCAAATGTAAAGAAATTACATCAACAATATCACAAATGCATAATTTGTATGAAATGACCCTCCACCCTTGCAATATTATTTACATGAGGGGTTTAAGACAATGGCTTATCACTTAATAAAAAAAACAAGGCAACAAAACTTTTCTTTCCCACAAAACTATGTCACCTAGCTCGACTGATGTGATGGGTCATCTTCAACCTACTTGCAACACCATTGGTTCTCTTCACTTATCCCACTCAATTTGACTACCATATTGCATACTTACCTAAGCTCCTACACCCTTGGTTCTATCTTAAACTTGGCTCCCCCTTGCCTTTACTCACTTCACTTCTCTTCCTTGTGACCTGACATGCATCTTTGGACTTGTATCTTTATCATGTGGTTCATTGTTGTGTCCTCTCTCCAAAAATGTTGTCCATATATATATAAATATATATATATATATAAAATATATATATGAATAGTTATTATATGTATATGTATATGAATATGTATATGTATATGTTAGGATATGTATATGTATTGTATATGTATATGTATATGAATAGATATAATCCACTTAGTTATGTGGAGCATCGACCCTTCAACATTGATTCACTCAACTCTACCACTCAAACAATTCAAATGTGCTTTAGATCGAGCTCAATCCTTAAGCACTCAACTTGTCCCACTTTGTTTGCGCCATTTTGGTTCATGCACACTCATTCTATGCAGTCAATTAATTATATCTCACTTAGCTCACTCATTTGGTCTATTCATGCTTTGGTATGACTCATCCCACATGGTTATGGGAAAGAAATCCTTGGTAATGTTATGCCATGATGATTCTCATGTCACCAATTTCATGTGCACTATCTAGTACTTTGGCTCCTCCTTCACTTGGGCAGGTTGGCACACTTAGTCATGGCACACCCTTGTGGCACTTATGCCACTAGGACATCCTTGTCCCAATTCATATGCACTTAAGTGGAAACCCCAAGTCTCCATTTTTCTCCATTCATCTAGGCATGCTCTTGCCCACACCTCTTGGTTATTCACCACCATCTTGTTCTTAATGAAGTGGCAAGTCCTCGTACACTACTCAACCCTCGACTAAATACTCCATAAAATCACATTATTTGCAATATAAATCCCAAAAATGATGTGATGGGGATGTCGCTTTTGGTGCATGCCTCTATTAATCTGATGCAAGAGCATGTGACTTGGAGGAAAAAATATTCAAACTTATTCCAAAAATAAAATAAAAATCTGCAAGCAAAGTGGTAGGGTCCTTTAGCCATCAATTTCCATGCTTTTCTATCTTAGGATAAGGATACAATTTAACAATAAGATCAATTTGTAATAATAGCTTTATGGATAAGCTGTAGTAAGCTTTATGGATAATCACTTTAATCACTCTATGTAATTGGCATGCTTTTGTAAAGGATAAGGACTGAGAGGGCCTTATCTATTATTTTAAAAAGGAAATAATGGGACTTCTCTATGTTAGTTGATCGCAGAGACACTGTCATCTTTGAAAACTCTCTCTGTGCATCTGAATTTATGGTTCTTTGTCAACTGGAATTTGTATGTATATTTGGTTGTGGTTCTTTTCTTTTGAACCTTGTTAATGGTGATTTGGATAAGTTCTTCCTATTAATATTGGCTTTAAGCTTGTTAACGTGTTTTTCTCTTATATTGGCACGCCTTGTTTCCATTATAAGCATTGTTGAGCTTCCAAGCGAAAACTCTGTTTTATACAAGAAAACTGTGAAATTACTTAGTTGAATGAATTTTTGGACCTGTATCGGGTCCAAACCATTATCACATCACAAAACTACAAGTGGAGCAAGAAGGACCTTTGGAACCGTCGAAGTCCGAAACATGGATAGCCCAAACCTGAAATGCTATAGAGCGGGGTGCATAAGTTATCGGGTCCGCAAGACTTATCACATCTCAAGACTGGAGCAACAAGAGCCTAGCATTGGGAACATTTGAGTCGTCGATTGCAATCTCCGCTAACACTACGTGTTATCGTGTCAGAGAAAGGAACACTAGAAGGGCCGATAGTACTGGCGATAGTGTAATTCTTTAGAATTAACACTATAGTGGTTTTAAAAGCGTCGATAGTTTTATTATGTTCCTTTGGAATAGAAGCTCGTCGACTATGTATTTTGTGTTTAAATGTTGTTTCCTCATTTTAAAGAAATGCTAGTATATTTTTATAATTCCTATGGAATTATAGTCCCGAAGGAGGAAAATAGGCCTATGGTATGATTTGTGCCCGATAACAAGGGTTGGGCTGATCAAAGGGAAAACTCATGAAGCAGTCAATCTAACAATAGATGATTGATACACCAGTTGAAACAGAAGTAGAAATTCAGCCAAAGTTAGAAGAAATTATATCAGGTCTCAGCCGCTTGTCCATATCGCCTGCACCGAGGCCACCAATAGTGTATTAGAGCAACCTATTGACACTAAATTGAATCTCAGAAGTAGGAGAAGGAAAGTTAATATGGATTTCAGATTTGGAAGAGGACGAGGACGTGGTGGAAGAGGATGGCCAGTTGCAAATGCTAAAGTGATGGAAGTTGTGCAACAGATGCAAGCTAGATTGGATGCATTAACAACAAGAAGAAATATAGATGATGGAGATATTAGTGAGCCTGAGGTTGAAGCTGCAGAGGAGGAAGCTATAGCATTTACTCCTGAGATGAGATTCTTCGAGGACTGAATCCAGAAGAATTGATAGATTGGATTAATGGCATGGAGAAATTCTTCGACTATGAAGAAATAGAAGATGAGAAGAAAGTAAAGTTTGTTGTCACGAAGCTAAAAGGCCATGTAGCGCTTTGGTGGGACGGTGTGCAGACAAAAAGAAAGAGACTTGGCAAGAAACCTACTAAGAATTGGAGCAAGATGGTAGCAAAGATAAAAGGTAAGTTTCTGCCAAGTAATTATCAACAAACCTTGTTCAAATAGATGCAAAATCTTAGACAGAGGTCTATGATAGTGAAAGAATACATAGAGGAATTCTATAAGGTAAGCATAAGAGTTGGAGAAACTCAAGATACAGATGAGAAGGTGGCTAGATATGTGAATGATCTTTGGATGGACATTCAAGATGAGATAAGTATACTGCCTCCTAAAACAGTAGAGGAAGCTTATCAGATGGAACTAAGAGCTAAAGAAAAACTCATGAGGAAGCAGTCTGCCAGAGGGAGAGGTACTTTCCGAGGAAGGGGAAGTCAAGGTGGTAGAGGAAGATCTATAGCACCTAAAGATGGGGCTAGCAGTAGCTCAACCCAGCATGCACCCACAGGAGGTGATGCAAGAGGCAGGGAGTTTTTCTAGAAGAAGAGGAGGCAGAGGAAGAGGAAGAGAAGTAAGATGTTACAGGTGTAACAAACTAGTACACAGAGCTTTTGAGTTCCCAGAGAAAGTAGAAACAAATCAGAGGAATGCCACTGTTACTAAAGTTGAGGGAGAAGCAACAACAACAGCAGTGATAAAAGAAGAAAATATACCAAAGAGAGGAGAATATTTGGTAGTTAATAAAGTTTTGTTCAAGCTAGCAAAGGAGATAGTTGAACCATCACAAAGAAAGACTTTATTCAGAACAGTGTGTAAGGTTCAAGGGAAATTATGTTAAATGATCATTGATAGTAGCAGTAGTGACAATTTGGTCTCTACAAAAGTGGTGGAGAAATTTGATCCGGATTTAAATAGGAACGCGACAAAATATAGAGATAACCATATACACAAAGATGTAGTGAAAATAATACTTCATTTCATTAATGGAAAATACCAAAATATGCTTACAACCAGAAATGGAAATAAACCAGCTAGGGCGATGGTAGCTTATCTCTAAGAAGAGATGTGG